>VZRO01003858.1:213532-241499 GCA_013397915.1 Daphoenositta chrysoptera | reverse complement strand
GGGGAAATACTGGAAAAGGAGGGGAATGTTTATTTCTTATTCTCTTAATTTTTCTGGTTTTTTTCCTTTTAATCTTAGTAACAATAAACTATCTTTATATTTTATAGAAGTTTTTAAGCCTGTTTTGTCATTTCTCCTAATTTATATATTTATATCTCACAAACACAAATCAGTGAACTGAATCCCGGCTGTTGCTAGTGTATTAAACCAAATCCATTACAACTTGTTAAAGAATATGCAGGCAGAATTAAAATTATCATAGAAAGGATATCCTTGGCTCTGAGCTCCATAGGCTTCCACCTAAATAATCCTGCTTAGAGCCTGAATTCTGCAATTTCTTGAACACAAGCTACCACAGGGGTCAGCAGGATCTGACACTAACACAACATACTACCACAGACCTAGGCATGACTGCTTAGATTTCATCCCAAGGTGATTTCCTTCCGTAAGGAGAATAGTATGAAAAAAATGGTGCCTTCTTACTCTAGGCACACATTCCTGGTTTTTTTTTCTCCATAATAGTATTAAATACTTGAAGCGCTTTAGGACCAAAAAATATAACTTATTTTTTTGACTAAACCTCTAACGAATGGATGCATTCCATTCCCACACAGTGAGACTGTATTCCCCTTTAGGCATCACCAAATAAACTTGTTTGGTGCATTTCAGTGACAAAACACCAACCATGGTGTAACAGGGAGAAGGAACTCAGTCTGACTTTTTAGATTCAAGACTCAGTTTATGGTGCTTATTTTGGAAAATTATGCTTTTGACTTGTAAATGGAACTAAGTGAGTATAGGAACTATTCAGACAGAAAACCTATGGAAGGGCCATTTTATCAAGATGCTTTTCTGACTGCAATTCCTAGGCACAAACACGCATAAAATTGCTTTCTTCCAAAATAGGAAAATGGGTCTCTTGGATTGTTGCTCATAAAAAGAAAGGGGGAGCAGAAATAACTACATTTTTGTTCTGCTTAAAATTAATGTAGCATGGAATTTAAATCCAAACCTGAGGCCTTTCAAAGATGGATAGTAGTAACTGCCATAAGCATTAAATTAAAAAAAAAAAAAATCACACAGAACCCAGGGGCATTTTCATCTAGAAGTTATTACAGGACTGGATTTAACAATAAATTCCATTTGACTTCGAGTTAACTGTCTGAGCTGCAAGTATTGAGGTCTAGCTTTCAAATTCTTCATTGCATATATTGCATTTTTTAAAATACAGAAAAAAATGGTGATTTATTTCAGAGTCCTGATACTCTGGTTCCCACACAGCTGTCTAAGAACAGCCCTGATTACTCACTGCCAGCTCTCCTTGTTTCCAGCTGTTAAATCCCATTACAAGCAGCTAAAAATGCATTAAGCACTTTCCTAACATTACTTCTCCGTATAATCAATTTTTGTAGTTGTCATATGGATAAGAGACAGAAAAGCTGGATCAGCAATAAAATTAACTGCTTTCAAAGATGTGTTCAGCAAAGTTAGAACGTACACAACCTTTGATTTCTGGGGTAATCAGGCACCTAATACCCATAAGGATTTTTTTCTTAAATTCTTGAGCACAGCCCTGGCTGTGCTATGATTAATTGTGAAGTTTCAAGACCGATTAATTTCCCAGTCTCACAATCCTGCTCTCAAGCCTACAACTAGCTAAGTGCAGATGAAAAATTCTGAACGTCTGCAATTTCTGTTGAAACACTCCTGCTTTGAAAGTGAGAGAAAAGTCAGGCAATTGCTGGATTAGAGTCCACCATTACAGTCCATCGCACAGGATTGCAGAGGAAAAGCATCATTTCCAAACAAAAACAGAGCACTGTTTGCTTCTGAAGTGGAATGGAACCATGGAGCCCACGTTTATGAAGCTACAGTGGTTTGCCAGGACACACCGGAGCTGTAGTACAAGGAGTTTACAGAGAGGCAGGGACCAAGTGACTCAGACGTTGTTTTGAAAACTCTGGAAGCAACAATGACAGGATGAATTAAGACAGCTGGACAACACAAAAAATGCTGAAGAAGCCAGGGCACAGAGACTCTCGTGCACAAGATCAACAGCTGTACCAAGGGCTGTTTCTGACTTTTTAAGTGAGACTAGATATAGCTATGGGAACTATTAATTGGCATCAACAGCATGCGCTTACATTTGGAAATTATGGATTTTTGCTGAGGAATATGCACTTCAGCATCTTGATAATAGTTCTAACCACAGGATAAGAATCAATCTCTTTAAGATAAAAGTATTGTTGCACCGGGATCCTGTTTACTTCAGTTTTGCATCTTGCCTCTCCAGAAATGTTAGTCAGGCTTGGCGTGTTTCCAAGGCAAGGATTAGAATACAGGAATTCCTTAATTAACTTCACACAACCTCTGACACAGACCTCTGTACACGGAAGGTGACGTGGGCAGTCAGTAATGGCAATTCAAGACACACGTCCCCCCTGCACTTCCAGTTCTCTACCAGAGAGAGACAGAAGGTGGTTACAGAGCTCTGCATCTGCTCTCATCAGTATCGGTGCAATGGTGTTTCTGTGGCTCTGAAACTGAGATAAGAAAAAAAAAAACTACACTAGACAGATGCTGTCTAAACAAAGAAAAATATCTAAACACACACACACAAATCTTGAAAAACACAAATCCTGGTCTTTATCATTTGGGAAAAGATGTTTTAGACCAGTCTATGCTGGCACACAAACCAAATGTAATCTCGAGGCCCAGTCTGTGGATGAAAAATCAGTGTACACCCACTAAACCATCTGCAAGGCTCTGCCTCAACAGGAAGATTTCAGCCCCCAAAGATGTCAATTAAAAGTTCACGTCGGATCAATCCATATTAATCATAACAGCCCCAAGTCTGTCCTGCAGGCAGGGGGACACAAAAATATTACTTGAACTGGCACAGGAACATGAGACACTGGGGTAGGAGCACCGCACACCGGCATTTTTCCGCTCATGGCTATCCCGTGCTTTGTAAGAACACGCACTGGAACAGACTGTCCAGAGAGAGCATGGAGACACTCACGGAGACACTCAGGAGACATTCACAGAGACACTGCAGAACCGTCTGGATTCACTCCTGTGCCATGTGCTCTGGGACGGCCCTGCATCAGCAGGGCTGGGCCAGGGGACCCACTGTGGTCCCTTCCACCCTGACGCATTCCGTGCCTCCGTGAACTGTGCCGTAACCACGGTGTCCACGCTCCTTACCGCCGCTGTCAACGTTCAGAAAACAACACCTTAGTTCCCGTCACCGCCCGGCCACGCTCAGGCTTCTCTAGAGGGGGAAGCGCGGGCGGAAGGTCGAACCGAACACCTCCAGCACCCAGCGGTGTGCCCTGGCCCGGCTCCGGGGAGGCTTCGGTTAAAGGCGCTGAGAGCCCCCGGCGGTGACGGGGCGGAGGAAGGAGGAGAGAAAGGAGAGGAGGGACAGGAGGGACCCCCGGCCCGGAACCCCTCACACCGACCCCGCACNGCCGCCGCTGCCCGCGCCCGCGCCCGCCCGGGCACGCGCCTCTCCCCCCTTCCTCAGGAGGAGCGGGGGGGCCCCCGCAGCGGGGCCCGGGGCAGAGCCGGGGGGCGGGAATGCAGCCGCCGGAGCCGCAGCCGGAGCCGAGCCCCCAGCGCAGCACGGTGAGGGGGCGGCGGTGAGGGAGAGGTGCGCGGGGTGAATTTGGGCGGGCAGGGCCGCCCCGCTGCCGGGGTCAGTGAGGGGGGCCCGGGGGACTCCCCCGCGCCCCATCCCGGCGGGCTGTGGGAGTCCCCGTCCCCCTGGGAGCGGCTGCAGCCCTCCCGGGGGACACGGGCGGGCTGCCCGGCGAGCAGGGGCTGTCCTGCCCTGCGTGGGCCCGGGTGTGGCGACGGGAGGCGGCTCGTGTTGATCCTGGCTCCTGTTTTGCTGCCGCACTCCCACGCACCGAGCAGGGAAAACTTTGGTCTTTGTTTTTGGAGCCCTCTGCGGAGCGGGGCGGGCGGGCTGCCCGGGGATCCCGGGCGGGCGTCCCCTCAGCAGGGGCTGCGGTGTCTGCTGGGCCCCTGATGCTGCTCTTGCTGCCTAAAAATAAATAAATAAATTAACAAAAAGCAAATGGATTCACAGGTAAACGCTGCCACAGCCCCTTGGACGTGACTGCAGCGCGATGCTGCTGCTGCTGTGCCTTGGCTCTAGAAATAGAAGGCCCCCAAAGGTAGCAAGGCCTTGGCTATGCTCTGTCCAGAGTCTTGGCTTCAGGTCGGGTTTGAGATCTTATCGACTGTTTGTATTTGCTCTGAGGAAGATTAACTCCAGTTCCATTTTGTTGTTTTTTATTTTAATATAAGTGGGTATGGTGGATGGATGCAGCTCTTATTTATGGCTTGATACTGTTCAGTGTTAGTGTAGGACTGTGCAGTCGCTGTGCTTTTTCCCCTCGTTCAAACATAACTTGTAACATGATATTGGCTGTTGTTTCCCTGGCTTTGGCAAGGAGAAAACAAGGAGAGGAAAGGCAATTGCTTAGAAGGCTTGGAAGTATCTGTACTTCAGGGTTTGGTAGAGATTCCCTGTGTCAAAAAAAAGTGGAATGGCTCAGATAGGCCACACTTGGAAAGTAATGGAAAAACTTAAAAGTAAGACACTGTGTTCAGGTAAACATGCATAAAACTGGCATGGAAGATCTCAGTGCTAACCGCTTTGAAGATGCTATTCTTCAGCCATTCTAAATAAATATTGAGAGTGGTCAGGTCAACCTATCCAGCTGATGTGTCAGTATGTGTTTGTTATTTTTAGTGCTGGTGTTTACTGTGACAAAATAGTATTTCTTTATGGGCTTGTGTTCTGTAGCAGGTCCACCTGATCACTAATGTTTCTAGAGGACTTAGTATAACAGAACTCTTAAAACTTAGAGGTAAAGTTTGCATGATCAAAGGCCAGTCACTTTCTTGTAACTTGAATTTTGCTTTCTACATCTGCGAGAAAAGCAATAGTTTCTTCTGCCCCTCCTTAAGTATATTTGCAGTTAACATATTTCATGTAAAAAGAAGAAATGTTAAATTCATTTCCTCTTTGTAGAGAGAGAGGAACAGGATTCTTAAAAATAAAGTATTTCACAACATTTGTTAAAGCTTGCACTTTGTCCTGCCTTGTGAATGGTGTCCGTTGATAGCAGCAGTCTGAAGAGTGCCATAACAGCCTGTATTGATGTATATACAGACTGATTTCATCCATAAAACTGCCAACATACCAAATTTTGCACATGTGAGTAAAGAATAATCAGCATTTAAGCCTGCCTTTAATCTTCAATCTTTTGGTTTAAACACAGTCAGCTGGATAAGTGTGATGCATTCTCATTATGAAATTATACTTTTATGATGTATTTTTTTTTCAGCTTGGGTCATAACCTTTACAGTTAATGATTGCAGGTAAATGTAAAGAGGGTATTGTGAGATCTGTGTCCATTGTTGTTGTGTCCTGGATCTCATTGAGGCTCCTTTTTCTTCCCATGAGTTTTCATCTTGAGGAAGACTAGATAAGTTGAATAGGTATTGTGAAAACATATCTGACTTTCAGCCAGCTTTGGTGATGTCTGTGCTGGTGTCTCTCTGTTGAGTTGCAAAGTAAAAGATAATCCTTTTGGAAAAAGACTCCTTTGAAGTCATCCAACAGAATACATTAATGTGGTTCTTTGGGTTATCCAATAATAACTCCCCTCTGTCCCCTCTCAAGAATTATGTAGTGTTTAAATGAAGTTTTTGGTTGTGCTGGTCCATAGACACTTTCTCCCGTCTTCAAACCTGTGATGATTCATTTTGTATGTATTAGTAAGCAGCATAAGTAGCCTCAAAGTGTGACCTGCAAAAGTATTCTTTGTTAGGGCAAGAGTTAAGTGGGTATGTACTGCAGTACATAATAAATAGGAAACCTAGATGTTTTATTGAATTATTTTTCAAAGAGCTGTGTATTCAGCTGGGATGATTTTCAAATCCCTACTTCCACAGCTGCAGTGTTTCAGCAAAATCACTAACACGAGCAAAAGCCTTTGATTTACTTTTTTGACACCAAAGGTTTTTTAGTGATGATCGAGTCATTGAGTAAATGATCAAATCTAGTAAGTTTTGGGTAACGTCAAGTCTATCGTGTGCTTAGTCATCTAACTCAACTGTGCTGTGACACGTTCTGCTCTGGGAGCATCTCTGATGCTGCTGTTCCCACTGCTGGGAGCTGAAGTAGGTGCAGTGCCTGTGTGCACACATAAGTGCAAGTAAAGTGTAGCTAAAGGTGCTCGCAGTGGAAGTTATTTTTGTTACGTGGTATGGTTAAAAGGCAGGTGACAAATGGAGTGTGAAACTGAGAGGGTTCATACAAAGCCTGAAAAAATTATCATAAGCACCTCTTGGACTACTTTTGACTGCAAGTGTTTTAAGGTACATGGTAGAAGTAGCTGTGACTTGTGGTTTTGCAATATCTTTTCCTGTCCCTTTACTGTCTTCACTCAAACAGAAAAATAAAGCTGAACTGAAAATTTTTGGTGCTACCTAGTGCAGTAAACTGATGTCAAAGATTTACTTTCAAATCCCTGCCAAAGTTTTCTGTTACTGTCTTTTTTTTTTTTTTCAAGTTGGACCTCTTGGTTTTCTATAGAATACAAAGTTTCTGTAGACTTATTTCTCTATGGGCATAGTAGACTAAACTACTATCCAAAGGGCAATATTGACTGTCTTGTTCTTGTGAGAGATCGAGAATAGTTCTGCAGAGGTTGACTGCGTGGTGATGTCATGGTTCCAGTTCTCACGTGTGAAGCTCTCGCCACAAATGCAAAGATGAGTTTTGAAATACTTGTTTAGACTTGCTTGTGCAAATGTTGAAGCTGTTGGTTGAAAACACTGCTAGAATCGGTTCTTGTAGTCTGCCAAACCTTGAAGTGTCAGTCAGAGTTGTCCTTTGAAAGGCTTTCAAGTTGGGAATGTGCTCATAATACTTAGCAAAATGCTCTCTCCAGCTCCAGACAAACGGTGATAGTGTGGGTGGTTCTGTGGTGCTGAATATCCCTCTGGGCATCTCCTGCTCTGCGTGGGGAGGGTTGCTGGTCAGCAACTTCTGGGCTGTGTCAGTCAGTGTTTAGGAGGTGACACTGTGGAATTGGTATCCAGGAGACTCACCTGCTCAGCTTCCAGAAAAACCATCACTGAGGTGTTTTTTGTTGACTTGAGAAGCTGAAATACATGTCACAAAATTCAGTATGTAATAAGGTGAGACAATGCCACATTATTGCTGATACAGTTTAAGTTGTACAATGAGTTCTTATTGTTTGGCATTTGTCTTGGTTTTTTTTTTATTTTTTATTTTTGAAGATTAATTGTAGTGGATACATCACACTGTCTGTCTCAGCTTAATGTCAGAGTGGAAGTAACATTTCAATACTCTTACACCCCATTGATTACTACGTTGAGTGTGTCTCCCTTTTCAAGTACTGTTGTACAATAGCCAGCATAGCACTAGAGTATAAAAGTGAAAAATGCCATCTCTCTTAAGGTTATATACAGCTTTGTGTTTTTAAGAAGCATTAGTTCCTCAGTTCCTGGTGGGCTTTATTTTATTAAGGCCCTGAATTCAAAGTAGTGGTATTTTAAGAGCATTGAATTACCAGGTTTTGTCCTAATCTACTCTATTGTAAGGGAAATTACTGCTCTTTTCAGAGAGTTGTTTAAAGCAGGGGGCTTTGTAAGCAAATAGCAAAGTCACAGAGAGAGAGAGGTCATTCTGCTACAGTAGCATTGAGCAGCCTGTCTGTCACTGCTCAAGTACAGATGTTTTCCTACCTGCATGTGAGCTTGCTG
The DNA here is from genome assembly GCA_013397915.1 of Daphoenositta chrysoptera. Taxonomy (NCBI): domain Eukaryota; kingdom Metazoa; phylum Chordata; class Aves; order Passeriformes; genus Daphoenositta; species Daphoenositta chrysoptera. The sequence continues at coordinate 233,687 of VZRO01003858.1, read as the reverse complement.
GTGGATCAATAAGCGTGTTTTCTTGAAAACACCTTTCAGCACATTCTGTTCAATCAGTCTTGTTCCACACTCATAATGAAATACTTTCTTTCAAATGAAATTGCATATCCACTAAAGTGTATATTAACTTGAAAAGTGGGTCAATTTCTGTGAAATCATGGTTGATCTAGGGACAAATTGAGAATTTTTAGAAAAAGAAAACCTTTTTACTATCAGTATTTGTCTTGGATGTTGTGGCAGGAAAAAACTTGCATGATATAATAAACTGCACTCAGTATTGACTGTTTCTTGCCAGATTTGGTAAAAAGATCCACAGCAGTGCTGGTATTTTAATCTTGTTGCAGCTTTAAGCTTAAGCATTTTTCCATTCCTTGGTTGTATTCTGAGGTGATTTGCCCCCAGGTCTCATCTGTTTGAACAATTCTTCCTGGTTTACAGTGTCACAGCTGCATTAGAAAATGGCTGGCAAAAGGCTTGGTTTGCTCTGTGTATGTTATTTGTCACATTGGTGTAAGTCCTCAAGTGTAATTCATTGTGTTCAGTGGGGAGTTTGTATACTTTGGCTTGACTCAAGATGTGGGCATTTTTTCCTAGCACTGGAAAGAGTTACAGATTTGTTTTGTTCTTTTCCATTGGGCATAGGATCAATAATAGTTGATAAATAGGAGGTGGTTGGTTTTTGTTGGTTTGTTTTTTACGTAGATGTTGTGCAAGTTATGAAAGAAATATAGAACTTGGCTTTCATGTGGATGTTCTTGAAGATTAGCTTGCAGAAATAGTAAGCCAGGCACTAGGCTTTTGCAGATCATTGCATTGAAGTGTGTCTGCCTTTTTTTCTTGAACTTCTTATGTTTATCTTGAAGGAATAGTAATTCTCACCGTAATCCTGCTAACACTGGATCAGAAATGATGTGTCTAGATAAGGCAGAGTGTTAATTTGGTACAGTTTCATTCTGTTGCTTCATATTTGCTCAAAATACATGAACAGGTTAAATTTCTACTAGCAAGCATTACATCAAATATCATCTTCTCACTGCTGATCTGAATGTGTTAAAAACTTTTAAGTTAATTTCTGGACATTCTGCTGAAAAGTTACTTTATGTTCTTTCCTGGTAAAAATCAAGTTTTAGCTGCTGGGTGATCTGGAAGCATGCAAATGTGACTTCAGTAACTGCTGAGTAAGTGTTGTAGCTGAATTCGGAACACTTACATGAAATTATATTTTAAAACTTACATTTTTGTCGGTGCTTTTGTACATTAGCATAGTTTTTTCAACTCATTAGTAAGTTTCAAATGGGCAGGAGAGGGGAACAGGTATTGTAGTCTTTTACCTATGCTTGGATTCCTGCTGTTTGGGCAGCATCATGAAAATGTTATAAAAGTTTGCATGCTGTTCCAACTTCATGAGCATCAGTGTTTTATACAGGTGTTTCACAACAAGTCTTATTGTTGGACTGAAAATGCTTCATGCATTGTGAGGTTAAGAGCTTTTTGAATAATTTTTTGGGAGTATGTTTGTAGTTTTGTACTCTCTCCTGCTCCTACACTGAAGCTGTTAGTTGTCAATGTGTACTGGTTTCAGTAGCTGGCAGTGACAGTGAGATAATTACCCCTGCTCACATCCAGCGTCCTTCTGTGTTGGTGTGAATTCATTGACACTTTCTGCAAGAAACGTTTTTTAATTATTGTTTTCTTGGAATATCCAGTTTAAAGGAAGAAAGGTCGGACAGGGAAGAGAGTTTGTATGACATCTGTTGCAGTTGAATTAAGTTTATAAATGGCAGAATGTAGATTCTCCAAATGAAATCTGATTTTTTGCTTTTGAAGCCCAGCCTCTAGATGCAGTAAATGCTTCTTTTACTTTAAAGAAAGTTCCAAGTCAAGTAAATGTTCTACCTGCCAATCCTTTTCAAGATTGGGACTTGAGGTAAATGAGGCTGAAGGTAGCCGTAGGCCTAAGAGAGACCTGAGTAAGATCAGCTATTTTGGTCTGTCTTTAGAAATTATGATCTACTGTATTGAAACAAAAGAGAGGGAAAAAGAGTCGAAAAATCACCTAAGTTTTGAAATAAAGTTCCTTTATCTAAGAGTAAGGAGTCTGTGAGAGGGAAATGGCTTCTGTAGAGGACAACTTGAAGTTTCCCAAAGAGAAGAATCCTCTCAGCAACTCTGTACAGCAGTTCTTGGTGTTCTTAGTTCCATCAGCTGGGTGACATCTTTCTGTAGTAATGTGGACACTGAGGCACCTTCCGTGATCTCTGTTGTTGTTACTCATGGAGGCACTAGTACCAACAACACAGACGTTCCTGGTACTGTGATAAACAGTACTTCTATTTCTGGAGGAACACCCAGTCACTTGAAAGCTGCTTTTCCTTAACTGAGACATTTTTCTGTAAAAGTTGTAGCAAAAATTTATGACACTTCTCCAAGAGCATATGTTACCCAAGATGTGATCAGGGCATGGAGGCTTGTGCTGTTTGGTTCTTATCTGTACCGTTCAGTTCTTCTTGGGTTTTGTCTTCAGAAGTCCCAGTGCAGTTTGTTCTCATGTCCATCTGTTATTGAGAGGTTGAAGCACAGCATTACTGGACTGGTGTCTCCAGTCTGATGGAGGCTTCCCATCCTGGAAACACAGAGAAGATGGAGGAAGAGCTCCTACTTCTTCTCTTACCTTTTAAGAAATCCAAATCTTCTGAAAAAGAGACTGTGCTCGTTGTCCTGGTGGTTGGACGAGGTGGAGAAAACTCTTTATTGCCAGTCCTGGGCTCACTGAGCTGTTGCCCCTGTGGGGCTGCAGTTCATGGACTTGATGGCTCAGAGAACTAGCTGAAGGGGGATTGGTGTTGGGGAGCTGACAGGAAAGGATCAGAAGGAGTTTGACTCTCTTCTCTGAATTGAGTTTTAGAAAAACCTTCAAGAACCAAGCAGTCCTTATGTACTTTCCCCCCACCACTGAATCCTGTTAAAAATCTATACCATAGGTCATTGTTTGGTCCAGCTTCCTGTAAAGAAGTCTAAAGAATGAGATTCTAAAGTCTCTAAATGTCTCTTGGTTGTGGAAGTTTTGAAAGGTAAGTCTTTTGTGAGCTCTAGAAAACGAGGAAAGAAAAGAAAAAGGTTTAAGTGTTCTTCTATGATTCAGGTGAGAAGAAAGTAGTTATGACATTGACATTTTGCTATGTTTTGTTCTTTTGTTTTGATTATGTACTAGAACACAGATTCCAGAAAGGACAGATGTGTCTTATGGGAGAAGATGTGTCCTCATGACAGTAGCAAATTTCTGCTTTGGGGCTAATCTGAATAACTTCTCTTGAGTGTAATCATTGGATTACTCTATCCACTTGTCCATTCATGGAATATTTGAGTTTAAGCTTTGCTAGTAGCTTTAGTTAGTCATCCTTGAAGTAAGGACTAAGATACTTTGAATTAGTTCCTAAGTGCTGCTTTCCGAACTCTTTTGCTGCTGTTGGTTGTAGTGCCATCGGTAAAAATGGTTGACTGCCACATGCTTATGTAAGCTGCACTCATTTTTTAAGTGAAACTATTTATGGCACAGGCTGTTTAGTCTGTTCACAAAATGAAAACTCTACATACTTAAGGGGACTGCATTTAGACTTGCTTAGGGCTTTCTTTTGTCTGCTTTTCTGAGTTTGGTTTTGTTTTTTCAGCATAGTTGGTTTTATGGGGGATGAGGGTGGTGTTTGTTTTGTTTGCCCAGCAAGTGTATGGTATACTTAGACTTGTAGGGCAAGTTATTTCTATGTATTGTAGAACTTGTGAATTACGTAAGTATGTTACATAATCATAAATAATCTTAATTTTTATTAAACTATAATAAATGCCAAGCAAGGAGAAAACCTTGATGTTTGGGATTATTTGTTTAGGGCTAGTAATAGATCCCAATATGATCCCATATTCTGTACTGTGAGCATCTTAGTTGTTTGGTTAGCTGATAGTATGTACAGAGTGACAGAATGCTACTAGACTATCCAGTAGACAAATTTTCCCCCAAAATTGGATTTTTTAAAATTTTTTTTATTTTTTTTGATATTCAGAAAGTATTGTGGTGATGATTTGAATAATGCATTCTTAAAAAGCAGGTAAATAGCTGTACTGCATTTGTAGTAAGCAGTATTTAATTTAGGTTCCTTTCATGGTTAATGATTTTACTAGCTATGAAAAAAGACTGCTTAAACATTAAATGAGTTTACTAAGGTGCAAACCTCAAGGTTGAATTATAGTAGGTTTTTATTACACATATATTCAAGCACATCAAATTTGTATTAGTTTTATGTAATACTCAAAGAGTAACTTCTGGGTATATTACTGAGATTGTAAGTCAGTCTGCAGAATAACTTTTCAGGAGGGATCTGTGAGGTTTGCAAACTTGTCTTTAGAGGTGTATTTTAATTCTTACATGACACTGGATTAAACTCATATCAGTTCTATGTAGCTCACAATACTGACATTTTTCAATCACAATATTAGTATTTTGTATAGTTTGCCCTGCTTTTTGGATTATTTTCTCTGTTCTCTGATTCGTATTTGCTAAGCCCTGAAATTCATAACTAAACTGGTTTGATGGTTTTGTTTTTCCTGTGATCAAGGCTAAGAACTTTTCCCAGTTCTTCCAAATAAAAAAGAAAATGAAGATTCAGGAAGGAAGGTTTTCAGGAAGTTGAGAACAATCAATGCTTCTCTCAGGTTTAGGTTTCTGGCTTGCTTGAATGTAGATCATCTGGATTTCACAGAGATGCTGATTGTTCTATCATTTAACCTGGAAAATGAGCCTTCTAGAAATGTTGCAAGTTTTACTTCAGTGTCTAAATCACTGGGTGAAGTGTGACCAACCGGATATATTGGTTACAACCAGAACTGTTGGTTGCATTGTTCCTTGCAACTATGAGGTTCCTGTGAGTAACAGGAAATCTGCTAAATGGAATCGAAGAGTTAAGACTTGGACTGTGACTTGGACTGCTTTCTTAATGGGAAACTCTAATTTCTCATAAGTTTTTCTGCCTCACTTGAAGGGAGAGTCTGCTCTGAGATCTTTGTGGTCAGATCCCATCCTGACCCTTCTCTGTCTCACCCTGGCTGCCTACTTCTGTCTCAAAGTTTTGTGTCTATGACACAAGGTATTGTGGGGTTTTGAGATGAATCAGGGAGCTGGTCCAGTTTGGGGAAGTATTTAGTGTTTGTAAATCAAAGTTTAGCTTTAGTAATGTCCACATTGCTGTTTGGTCTCTAGATTTGTGGTGATCTGTTGGGAGGAGCAAGCATTCAAAGGAAAGCAGAAGCAAATTCTTTCTTCAGAATTAGTGGTTTTTTACTGGTTTAAAGTGATTATGAAACAGTCAGATGAGACTTCCTTTGTAACAATTTCTCTTGTGGAAGTACCCAGAGTGTGTGCTATCACAGACCATTTTATGATGATACATACTTCCCTGGACAAAGATTTTTTTCCTCACCCTAAACTTATTTCCTGAAGTTAAGGGGGTTTTGTGCCTAATACTCACTTGTTTCAATTTTTAAATGTTTTTTCAGAGTTCAACAGCAACATCAAAATCATCTTTCTTATGCAGGGATTGCTGTTTCCTTGGTGTTTTGAGTTGTGACACTGTATGCTGGACAAAAAAAAGGAATAGATTTGGCTGTCCAGTATTGCTTTTCTCTTGTAAGTGTATTTCTGTGTCTCTACATAGAAGGGAATTAGATTGCAGCCCTATGATCCCAATTAAAGTTTGTAAAAACCTTGGTATTTGAGTGTAGTATGGTTGTAATTTTTGGTGTGTTTTTTCCTTCTATTAATTATTTTACACTTTTGATGTTTAAGAATTTTTTTTTTTTTTGGAAGTAACATTTAATAGCATCTTATTCAGCAGTTCTAATATTCCAGAATTCACTGCCAAGTTGTCTTTCTACTGATTTCCAGACCAGTGTAGGATATGCTTATTATATAGTCTTCATTAGAGAGATATGTTTGTTTTATGCTGTTAATTTAAAAACTGATTTTAAAATGTAAAATGCATTTGGCAGTTCAGTTTTATATAGGTAAAAGCAGTTGTATGAAAAATCTTGTAAATTAGGGGCATGTACTTTTGATTTCTAGTAATAAGATTTCTTTTAAATATTTTGTCCTTATTTGAAAATAATAATTTGAATTTTAGTAGTCACTTTTTGTAATAAATAACCAGATTGAGAATTTTTAATAAAATTTAAGCATGTTATTATGATTCTTTCATGATGTTGTTATTGAAAGTTTACATAGTGAATCATAAGTAGAAAGTCAATACTACAGTGTTTGAACCTGTGGCTTAATTGTGCACCTGTTTGGGTTGTGGTTTTTTGTGTAGTTTGTATTTATTCTGGACTTGATTCAGTTGAATTGAGCATATACAGCTACAGAAAGAATGTCTTTACTCTTACACATACTTGGAAATGTATTATTATAAAGGCAGTTTCTCATTAAGCTGTTTTGTCTGTGGACTGTGTGCAGTTCATTAACTTTTCAAATATGTAGAAAGTTGCTCTTCTCATCAAAGTGAATGGTTTGGTGTGGAAATCTGACAAATAATCAAAATAATAGAGATCCTGTATTTGAGGAAGTATGTACAGAGTTGAATTTGCATTTTCTTCTGCAAATGTTTAAATTTGTGTGAAATTTACTTTTAGTCCATTTAAAAATTAGACAAAATATGTAATAAGATATTTGAATAAAGAGTAACTCCATAGGTTAAATTGTGTAGACAGTGGTGGAGATTTGGGGGGTGTTGAGTATCCAAGGTCTTGTGTGTTCTCGGACTGGAGACCAGTAACCCTTCGTGGCAGAAGTTGGCTAAAAGAGAAAATCAGTAAGGTTGGAGGAGATGGTGCTACAATGTAAATCTGGTAACTGGGGGTTCTTTTAATTGTGGTTCTCAGGTAAATATTGTGTAAAAAAAAAAAAAGATTCCGTTGTTTTTCAGCCAAGAAAAACACCAAACTTTAAACAGTACTGAGTTTGGTTCACCATAATGGAAAATTGGTGGTGTGAAATAGTCCTGAAAATAAGCATCAATTATTTTTGTGGTGTCTGGGGTTTTTTAAAACGTGAATTAGCTTTGTTTTTTTTAAAGCTGATGCTGAATCAAAGAACAGGCTTCTCAGAGGTATCTAATTACTTAATTTGCATATTTCTCCAGAAGTTGGAAGGAACAGAGAATCTGCATATGATTTATAGTCAAACTCAACAGGTCTGTTATGGTATTGCTCAGCTCATCTGGCCGTTCAGGTACTGAATGTGTATCATTGCTTACCGTGCCGTGGGGGAGGAATGACACAGAACAAAATAGAATGAGGCTTGTGCTTAAACAGCACTAAAAATGTCAAAGGTTTTCATCTCCTTTCTTCTCCCTCTCCTTTAAAAGCAGAGAGAACCCAAAGCTTACAGTTGAGTCTGGGTTGTGTAAATGCTTAGAGCCGAGTTTTTTGCAGTAATGTTGTGAGAATTCTGAAGGACTCATTGGGCTGTTTGGTGAAGCACAGGGTGTGACTACTTGTGCTATGATTTCGGAATCAAAGCATCAGATTACAGTGTTATTTTAATATATTTTTGCTTTCGACTTGGGTTGCCTTTTTTTTTTTTTTTTAATTCGGAACNTTTTTTTTTTTTTTAATTCGGAAGTGTACAAATCTCTCACTCTGTGCTCCTTTGTCCAGGGCAGGCACTGTGTGTCACTTATTGGCCTCAAGGGAATACTCTGGTGACAGTTTTGCTTGGCTGGCCAGGGGGAGACAGCAAGTCATTTTAAACTTCAGATTTTTCTGCTGTCTAACCTCCTGTTGTAAATAAGAATGCATTGGATTTGTGGGAAGATATGACCTTGATTTTTTTCTTATTTTTTCCCTCTGCGCTTTCAGTAAACTATGCCCTTCTAAGACTCAAGGGAGTTAAATGAAAAGACTGGTTTGAAAAGGTTGAAATTCTTAGTTACTAAATGAAGAGCTTGTTACTTTCTACAAAACATATGGACATTGCCTCTTCTCAACAGTAAAGAAATTGGGAGATTGGTTAAAGAACTAAATACCACATCTCCTCCTTTGCTGCAGTATCTAAGCCAAGGAAACCACTGTGACATATCCGGTGAAAGAAAGGCTTTTGTCTTGTAGTGCATCTGAGACACTCAGATTGTGGGTGGGTGTCAGTTCTTCTGTTCTGGTGGAGGTGAAGAGGCCTGAGCATAGCACTAATACCAGAGCAAGCTCAGTGTAGTGTAGACAACGTTTCAACAGTTCTTTTGCTACTGCTTTACTGAATTATCCACAAAACTCCGTAAATCCTAAAAGAGAGAGGTCTATTAAATCAAAGGACAGGGATTTTGGAGGTTACACCTACCTTAACCTGCTGGACAGCATCCTTTTGTTTTTGAGAAGTGAAATAATCCAAACCTCTTTAAGAGTATAGAATGAGTTAGTAACTATTTTAGGTTGAAGCTGCCTTTGAGCCCTAGTGTTTTTTTTCTTCTTCTTCTAAAGCAGGATTATGAGGATAGCTTCCTAAAAGGGAAATGAAATCAGTGCAGTTTATCCTACCAGCCTTAATGGAGTACAGTAAGGCAGATCAGTGTGGAAATGATTTGGCTTTACAGAGATGCTGATTACTTAAAGTGTTTAACATGCATGTGTAATTTACATTTGGAAGGATATTTGTCATGTAGAATAAAAATAAGGTATTGTAAAAAGCTGATATTGTGAATAGGGAATCTGGGTGAAATGCTTTGAAAAGTCAAATACTGCTTATTCCTGAAAGTTTCAGAAAGTGTGCCTCGTTCATTTTGTCTCATATTCAGATTTATACCATTGTGTTCTGTATCTGTACCTGATGAAAGTGATGTTTACTTGTAACTTCACCATCAACCAGCCATGCAGTGTCAGCTTTGGAAAGACTGCCTAGTAGTCAAGGACCTCTTTCCCTCTACTTTGTGCTACAAGGCTGATTCTATAAAGTCACAGCGTTGTTTAACTTCTTCTTGTTCTAGCTTGCAGTCACAGGCTCTGTGAAAGAGGCATCCAGCTCCATCATCACAAAATTGGTCTTTTTATGCTCAGCTGTATGCAAAAAATTACATGTGCTCCAGCCAGGAATTGCGTTAATCTCATCACTTGGATTTGAAATTTTCTGGCCTGGTGTCAGACCAACAAAAATAAACAAATGTTGTGACTGATGACCTGAATACTGCCAACCTGCCTTTGCAGGCAGTGTCATTGAGTTGAGTAACTGAGGTGTCCAGACTGCAAAGACAGCTTTGGTTAACCTACCAAAGTCATGAACTAAAGCCTTGGAGAGAGAGCTGAAGTGTGGTTTTTAGGAGGAGTTTGTGCTGTTGTGGAGCTGTAGCTGACCTACAAGTGATTAACCTTCCAATTTATTTCTAGAAAAATAAGAAAATTAGAAAAAATGTTAGAAAAAAATCAGTTTAAAATTGTGTCCTCTGCCCAGAGTGCACTGAAGAGCATGAACATTATTTGACAATATGAAGACTGCTGCATTATTAGAATAGAATATTCATTAGCTGTAAGTATTGCTTTTTCAAATGTACAGACTTTGAATACTACATTGAGTTGGCAACAGAAGAATTTACTGAGTCGCTATTCGATTTTTAATTTGGGAAAAGAAATAAATACAAGAAATATAAATAATAATAATATATTGACAAATATATATACATATACACACATGCACACAAAATATAAATCTAGTGAAAGGTGTCTCTGCCCATGGCATTGGGTTTGGATTTAGGTAATTTTTAAAATCCTGTCCAATCCAACCCGTTCTGTGACTCCAAGTAGAAATTAATTTTGTTCATGAAGAGGTTTAGTGTAGGTGGCTGCAATTTTCCTGCTGTTAGCTGTAGTTTCTCAGGTGTTAAACCCACCTGGTTTGGAGCTCTCTGTAGAAAGAGGATACTCTAAAGCTTTCATCAGGTAAAGATACTGGGTACTCTTCAAGGCCTTTGAAGCTGTACAAGAATTTTGGCAGGAATGCATCAGTGCATTTTAGGATGAACAACTGTATTCATATTCTAGTCTTTCTGTTATCTCTTTTGGTTTATCCCATTCCTGGCCCAAGAATATGGAACAAGTTGCTATTCAAGCAATTCCATAGGCAGGATAGCTACAGCTTTATCTGGGTGTTGATTCTTTAAACATTACCTTAGATAACAATGTTTCTTGCTGCAACAGTTGTAACATATGGAAAGTTTATGGAAAGGAGGGAAACTCACAGCTTTCCCTTTCACCAGATCTTTTTTTGGTATTCCATTAGTATTTTTAATAGAGAATGCTGAAGTCACTGTACAATTAAAACATTTCAAAATGTCTCCATTGTGTAGTACCTAAGGCACGTCTCCCCAGAAATTCAGTCTGGGGCTAAGCTGAAATAAAATAATGTTAATAGAAGATGATTGTAGTCTTAAAAGAAAACAAATAATGTTGCAGAAACAAAAATGTAATTCTAAGACATTCTTCCCTCTCTGCCTGCAAAAGCAAAGAAAAAAAAGTCATCATCTAGGGCTTATATGACATCTGTATAAATACACACATAGCTACATACACATACATGTCTGTATGTATTTATGTTGTTGGTAGATAATTTTTTGTTTTAAGGTGTCTCCTGCTTTGCCCAAGGATATTGGGCACAGCAGTTCCTTGACTGTAGGACATGGTCAAGCATCTATACATGTACAGGTGTGATCATGGATAACCTCAATGTGTCAATGTTATATTGCAATAAACATAAATAACGTTTATATAATGTGGTATGTAACCTCTTGATGTGACTGTCTTGCAACACTCCCATGAGCCAGGTATTCATGCAAAGACTTGTCAGAAGATACCACAGAATCAGCAAGGTCCGTGTTACATTTCCTTATGTTAACAAATTCTTCTGGAATGATAGAAAAGACAGGCATGCTGTATAACTTGTTCGTTGTATATCATAGCAATTATTCGTGTCAAAGAAATTTACAGTCAGGCCACCAAAGCTTAATTCAAAACTTGAAAAATGGGAGTTGATGTTTTCTGCTGTAGTGAGTATGGTTCATATTTTTCTGTACTGTTGTTCTATATTGACTCCTGTCTGTTCCTTGTTTTTTTCTCTATCAGCTTTCTCCCTTTTTGTGTCTTACTTTTTGTTCCTATTTATATGTGCTTGTCTGCTTCCCTCCTCAATTTCATGTGTGGAGAGTTACATACTCCATCAATTTGTGTTTGCTGGGGATCCTGAAAGGTGGTTCTGCCATCCCCTCACTCCAGTTCTTTCCAATCTAGGGATTTTCTTCTGGTTTCAGATGGCTGAACTGAGGAGAGGTTGGGGATCGTCAGGCCAGAGAGTGTTGAATGTTGTGCTTCCCAGTATCATTTTCTTCTTTCTAAACTGGTCGTATTGGGTGTAGAAATGAAGGGAATAAAGTGTGCAGGCAGTCTGCAATTGATGTTGCTTTTTGCAGAGTTGTCACTTACATGGGCTGCTAATAAACTTACACAGGTCACTTAACTTGAAACTAGTGGTAATTACAGTCTCTTCTGTCTCTGCAGGAAAAGGAATACTTCTACTTTATGGGTGTCAAAATACTTTGTGTTCATTTTCTCAGTGATGCAGAAAAATGCGAATATTTAAGACAAGGTGTGTTACAGAAATTGTCTGTAAAGCTTTTCCATATATGCAGTTATCAACAAAATAGAAAGCTTTCCAGGTTTGTCATAGAAAAACTCATCAGAGACTTAACAGAGAAACTGTACTAGTCTGTTTATTTTAAACTGTTGTTTGCAACACTATTATAGTAAGCCATCACAAACGTCTTATGGGTATTTCAGAAGCAGGAAACCTGATATTTAAGCAGTTGATTTAGAACTCTTTTCCTCTTCTCTCTGCCTTAATAATTGCTTAATTCTAATACACCAAGTTATAATTCAAATACATGAAATTTTCTTTGGTAGCATAAACAACTAGGTTTTATTTTTAAAATTTTTTATTATTATAACTCATCCTATTGCTGATTCACTGCATGATTGACCAAGTGAATTAAAATTTTGAAGTTATTGCACAGCTTCAGCTCACTCTGAGAGGATGGCCAAGTTTTTTTTGTAAGATTGTTTGCTGAGCCACCCAAGTAATAAACTGGTGGAAAATTCAAATAGTGTAGCCCTGAATGTGGGAAGTGCAGTAGTGTGCCTTTTATAGAAGTATCTGCAGGCTCAGACAACTAATGTGATTGTATTGCTTTTACTCTGCAAATGGAGTCCCTTTCAGATTTATTGATAGCAATTTGTTTGTTTAGAACAGGCATTTTTAACAGGGAGAAGCCCAAGCCAAAGTGAAAAGGTAAAGAAAAGTGAGGGACACATTTAGGCTGATTTTGTGACTAGCCATTGGAATATGTAACAGCTGATGTATGAGTGCAGGTAACACTGAAATTTTACAAATTCAGTCTGAATCCAAATTTGCTGGGTTGGTTGTTCGGTTTTTTTTAAATTATGACTTGTCTTGAGATTTTTTGCAACTTCTTGCTTTAGTGAGTTCTTACTGTTCTGAACTCCTGCAAAAGTACTGCATTGTTTCATTTTGTAGAAGTGTCTTGTGGAGAGACTTGTGTTTTGACTGTTGTAAATATATCTTAGGAAGAAAGCCTGCTCCGAATGTTTTACAGGTGAATTCAGTGTGTAGCAGTGAGTTTGTCATGTAGGAGTAGCAGCTAATGCTGAGAATCACCTTGTGTAGGAGCTGTTAAACATCTCTGGCTGGCACAGCATTAAATTCCGGTTGAGCTGGTCAAGATTCAGACTGATACCCTGCAGATAACTCACTGTCCATAGCAATGTTTGGAGATACTGCTTCTTTGAGAAGTGTTAATCTCAAATTTCTGAGAAGGAAGCTCACTTTCTCAAACAGATTGCCTATGAAACAATAGTCCAGTATTTTTGCACTTTGTTAGCTCCGTTTCTCTGTTGTATAAACCTCAGCTTCTCGTAGTTGCTAAACTTGGAAATATGACTGTATTTAAAAGTGAAGGAAAAGCTGAAATTTATGATCCATGAATTTGCAGTAGACCTCCAGTGCTTTATAGTATGCCACGTTTTCTTGTATCCTTTCTGGCTCATTTTGATTCCCAAAATAGGATATCACTACCAAAATATTTTTGCATCATAAAACTGCTTTTAGCAGAGCCAACACAGAAGTTGATGAATTAGGAAATCTGACAGTGTACTGTTCCCTGCAGGATTTTTCCCAGTCAGAGCCTTATTTCACAAATGTTCAGTCGGAAATCATAGATCATATGTCCTAGGAAAGCCAGTTCAGTGTTCTCATAGCTTTGGGTACAACTGTGATACTTGTGGTAACCTCAGGATTATCTGTGAGCTGTACAAACTCACTTGCATTTGCAACTTCTGGTTGTGCCTGGTGTTCTGCAGAGCCCTTCTGGAAGCTGGTACTTGTGGCATAGTAGCATCATTCCTGAACTATCCCCCTGCCTTGGTAACTTTCTCTTTTGTAACTTTGCTCTGTAGTGAGAGCTGCTTCTACTTCTCATTGGAGTGAGAGAACCATCAGCTCCTGTTAAGTATTTACTACTAGGTGATGCAGCCTCTCAGTGTATGAGAGACTTAGGGGAAAGATTAAGGGAGACTTCTTACCAAGGTCTGTCATGACAGGATGAGGGGTAATGGTTTTAAAGTGAAAGACAGTAGGTTTAGACTGGACATAAGGCAGAAATTTCTGGTGATGAGCGTGGGGAGGCATTGGAACAGTCTGCTCAGAGAAGCGATGCCCCATCGTTAGCAGCATTCCAGGCCAGGCTGGACAGGGCTTTGAGCACCCTGGTCTGGTGCCCCCTCAGCAGGGCTTTGGAAGTGGGGTGATCTTTGAAGGTCCTGTGCCACCCAGACCATGCTGTGACTTACTTGGTAGAGGAATTACTGGCCAAGAACCTCTTAGCTATTTGCTGAAAGGGGTATCTTTGTTCCAATTAAGTGGTCTTCTCATTATCATTCAGTTTTTACTATTTCCTGGTGTAGTGTAGGTATTAAAAGTAAATTCTACTTTGTGAAGATTTGACTTGTATATGGGGTAGAGATGAGTTTCACCCCTTTTGCTTCCAAAGCAATGGAATAAATCATGTCTCTATATAAATGTTTAGTTTGAAAAGACAAGTTTTGGGTCCCTCATTCCAAGGACATTGAGGTGCTGGAGCATGTCCAGGGCAGGGCAGTGGAGATGGTGAAGGGAACACAAGTCTCCTGAGGAGCAGCTGTGGGAGCCAGGGTTAGCCTGGAGAAAAGGAGGCCTCGGGGGTGACCTTAGTGCTCACTTCACCTGCCTGAAAGGAGGGTGTAGCCACCTGGGGGTCTGTCTCTTCTCCCAGATAACTAAAAGTAGAACAAAGGGAAATGGCCTCAAGTTGAGCCAGGGGAGGTTCAGGTTGGATATTAGGAAAAATTTCTTTGCTGAATGAGTGGTTAAACACTGGAACAGGCTACCCGGGGAAGGGCGGAGTCACCATTGCTGGAAGTGTTCAGCAAATGAGTAGACATGGTACTTGGTGATATGGTTTAGTGGGCATGGTGGTATTCAGTCAGAGGTTAGACTTGATCTTGGAGGTCTTTTCCAACCTTAATGATTCTATGATGCAGATGGAAGATAGAAAACAGTAAATGAGTAACACTAAACACTAGTTCATTTAGATGTTGATGGCCCATAAGGATGGCTGAGTGTAATTAAAGGGAGGAAAGCAAAGCAAATACTAAAGCACACAAAACAACACAAAATACATGCCTGAGAGGGAATAGTGATTGATAATGATCTTTAAAATTTTTTTAACAACCTGTGTAATTAGCATGCTTACATACAGTTTACAGATGTAACCTTGTTATGCTTGAGTAATGTTTCTAGGCAGTGTCACTATTCTGCCAAAAATGGGTTTCCTCTGTCCAGGTTTCCATTACCTCAGAGTTTTATATTGCTTTTGTGTGATGAAGACACACCACACTGTATCACAATAGTCCTCATTTACAGAATCAGTGGAAAGAGTTTCAAACATGGATAAAACTAATCACTGCTCAAGTGTAAGCTACTGGGGAAAAAAACAAAAAAAAACAAGTGAAGGAAACATTTTTGTTGTTTTATACTTTTTCATCCATCTGAGATGATAGTATTCCAATCATGCTGACTTTAATGATTTACATTCCATTTCAGTACTCTGAGCTGTTCTAGGCCATCACATGACACATTTGGGTAACTGTTGTATGGATAAATGGACAGGGATATGGAATTGTCAGGAGAGCTTGTATAACTTTACCATAAGAGATCAATTGGTCTGCATTGATAGCTTGTCAGCTTTATTTTAAGTTTCCTTCTGCTGTATACCTCTTCATTGTGCTTCACATGGCCTTCCTACCATCCAGGGGATTATGAATCTGTTGATCTTTTACACAAGTGAATGACTGTTCATCAGAAGACAGCTTGCCAAACCATGGAGCTGTGGTTTTACTGACACAGCCACTCATTCACAGCAGTGGCAGCAGCATGCTGAGCTCAGCTTTAAATGTTGGCTGCTTTTATTTTGCTTTGTTGAACTTTGTATGAACTGACAAAATGTCTTCAAGTTTTGGTGTGACCTTCCTACTATGTGAAGCAATACAGTCTGAAAGCTGTGGGATGTATCACCCTGTAAATAAAGAAAACTTCTCTTAACAAATGGGCATTCTGATTTCTGAGGTGGGAAAGTAGTGTTTAGCTATATATAATCCTAAAAATTATTTTAGCTGGACTGTTGCAGGGAAAAATAACCCTTGTTTTTTGTCATATATTATGTTTATACAGTGAGTGTGTGACTTAAGATGGTTGTGAAGAAAAACTGCTCTTGGCAATGTTACAACACTTCAGTTTCTTGTATTTCTGAGATATTAAGATCTCCCAGCCAGCAAGTCTTTATGAAGGTGTCACATTACTATAAAATCATTTGCCTGCCTTTGCTGCAAGAGCAATCCAAGACTTTAGCTGAGTGTTCTGATATTTGCAGGATGAGTTAATTGTTTTTGTTTATTTGAATGGTTAAATAAATGCAAATGTAGTGTACAAATCTGTTGTCTTTCTTTTCAGTGTTGGAATTAATAGATTGTGATGATTTGAAACTATTACAGCCAGTGTAATTTTCTACTGCAGGGAGGCACCTTTGAATTTAAGGTAACAGTGGTTCTAGAGGCTGCTTAAGGATTAGAGGTGGGATTACATGATTGCATCTGCAGCCAGGTCATATGCTGGGCATGTTTACAAGGCTATAATTGATGCTTATTAAATAATAGGCATGTGTGGGATGGGATGTTAAAAACCATGTTTTTGCATAGTTAATCCTTTGTGTGAAGCAACTTGGTTTTAATTTTTATCTCCAAATGTTGTGGTTCTATTCAAGCTTATTTACAAAAATGTTGCTCTTCAACAGCTTTTCTTCGGTGTGTTTGCATCATTGTAAGAAGTACCACAATAATTATACACCTTAACATGTCGTTGAGCACTGAAATACAGAAGTGGAGTTGGGATGTGATGATGCAGTAATGGCTGAGATCGTATTTATTTGTTAAAACCACAGTATTAGCTAAAACCCCAAAGATACTAATACTCAGTCTAATAAAGTGCTTTCTGAATATGTTGTCTGAGCTAATTAGTCCCTTGTCTTCTCATGTGTTACTGTTGGCAAGCAGTATATGGACGGTACCCTGGCCTTTGGAAACATGTAACCAATGTGTCAGCAGAGATGTAGGGGGTGTAATCATTGCCGTGATAAAGAGCTGCTGCCTGTAATCACTTGGTCTGTCGTAGTTTTCAGAAACAGTTTTTGTAGAGGATAGCGTTAGTGTTGCATGGACGGTGAGCAAGTGACGGGGAGTTTGAAGTGCAGTTTCAGTTCTGACCTGGTATCTGTGGTACCTTTGGAGCTCAGCTGACAGACAGCTTTCCTGCAGTGCCGCAGCATGGTCTCTGTATAACTCCAATATTGACAGCACTTGGTAAAATCCCCATCCTGGTTTAGTGCTGTTTGTACAAGAACAGCTTTGGCTTTTGTTCCAAGTCTGCTTCAGGTGAAGGTGTCTTTGGTGTGGCTTTAATGGATCAGATGACTGATGTGTGCTGAAAAGAGGGAGGGTAGTGTTCTTGGTCCTGTACTTCTTTCCCTTTTTTATTTTTTCATCTTCCTGTACACAGTGGTGTGATGTTCAAGGGGTATGCACTGTGCAGGGAAAGCTTGTTAAACTAATAAAAAGTGTTTGATTTGGTTCTTAAATAGTTTTAACAGGTTGAGCTAGTACGGTTGAGTTCATTGGGGGTGGGAAGAAAGATGGAGAAAGCTGTTCAGTCGTATGTGAGTTGTATCTACCAAGGAGGCCAGGAGGGAGGTGAAGGGTGAGGAGGAGCAGCTGAGGTCCCCTGGTCTGCTCAGCCTGGAGGAGACTGAGGGGAGCTCTCACTGCAGGTACAGCTTCCTGGTGAGGGGCAGAGGAGGGGCAGGCACTGATCTCTGCTCTGTGGTGACAGTGACAGGACCCGAGGGAATGGCCTGAAGCTGCGTCAGGGGAGGTTTAGGTTGGGTATCAGGAAAAGGTTCTTCCCCCAGAGAGTGTTTGGGCACTGGAACAGCTCCCCAGGGCAGTGCTCACAGCACCAGCCTTACAGAGCTCCAGAAGTGTTTGGACAATGCTCTCAGGTACGTGGTGTGATTCTTGGGGCTGCCCTATGCAGGGCAAGGAGCTGGACTTTGATATTCCTTGTGGACTCCAGTGTATTTATGATTCTGTAAGCTTATTTTTTATTATTGTGTTCTGCCGCTCAATTTTTTCCTCTTACACTTCAATACCCAATTATTGTTATAAACTCTTAACAATTAACTTTAAACTGTTAAGGCCTAAGAAACTGTCTTCCAGGTAGCCTGTTTTCTGGAAATTCACTCAGGAATCACTTACTTGTCCCATACATTGTAACAGTATAAATGCACATCAGTACATAATTTATACATTTTCCGATAGCATTTATTAACATAATTAAGTTTTCAGTTGGATCCTATTCCTGATGATTTAGGTGTCTTCATTTTAGTTGATTTAGTCCTTCAAAAATGTCAGTAGTAGAATAGATTTTGTTCTCTACATATTTGAACAGATCTGTGGGGAGGATCAAGACTGTAGTAGTTCTCCTTTTTTTTTATTCTTTCAGAAAAGAGGCATCAGTTGATTGATGGAACTGTTGGTTGTTTTCTTAACTTGTTATATACACAAATGGCTTTAGGAAAAGATTAAATGTAAAGATACTGTTTTCATGTACATATTATTTGGGCATGTAAAAGGTGTGAAAAACCAGATTATTGTATTTGTTTAGGACTTGAGTCACGGTTTGCATAATCCCCGAGATTCACTGAGTGTCTCCCGAGGCTCGCTCTGTGTGTTAACACAGTGGGACCAATTCTGTGACAATATGCTGTGGTTTTGCCATTAGAACTGCTGTGTATGTAGCACTTAATTTATTCCATCTTCATGAGATACTTTTCATCTAGAGTTTGGTACCCTCAAATCATTTCTGAAAGCTACAGATGAAGCCTCTTGTTTTCATGTTGACTTTGGTTTGGTGTTTGATGCATTGAACTTTCAGTCATTACAAGGCTGGTCATGTAGTGCACCTCAGTGTGTCCCTTAGCCTGTGAATGCTGTGGAAGAAAGCCTTTGAAGGATTGCTTTCCTAGCCTGTTGAGGCTCAGCAGGAGTTCTTGTCGAGGCATCTCAGCTGTGTAGCCTTTGCTGTAAGCCCTCGGCTCTCTGAATAACTTGCTTCTCTGCCTGCTCTGTGCTGTGGAGCAACATGGGAAGTGGGTATTGTATTCCAGCCAGTTCGTGCCTGCTTAGAGTGGAAAATGTGCAGTCAGTTGTAGACAGGTCAAGCAGAATAAGCTGAACAAAATGCTGGACAATAGGTAGAACAAAAGGCTGGGCTTGTACATAATGACAATAGTGAATTTTGTGGTATTGGCTGGGGGAAAAAAAAATCCAACAGATCTCCACAGTAGCTTAGCCGTGTAATCCAAGGACTTCAGAATTATTGTGTGTTTGTTCATGCTTCCCAACAGTAATTTTGGGTTTCTTGTAGACTTTTTAAGGCTATATGTGTAACTGGAAGCTGGAAGCTCCAACTCCTCAAAATGAAAATGGAAATTTGTTACCCATTGTGTTGAGAAGCCTGATAAAATTCATAGTTGGCCAGTAACTGCCAGTTACTTTGTGTTATCCCTCTACTCACCATGCATATTTGGGAAATGTTAGAAAACAAACGAAATCTGTTCTTTTAAAACTGTAGTAGAAAAACACTGAATGTACTGATGATGGATCTCCAGTCCACTTGTTACATTTACACAGTCACCCGTGTTACATTTAAATTTTTATTTGGAGCGAGAAGTGATGCAAAGGCTCTTGCCCATGCAAATGAAATTCTTATGATTATTAACTTCCGTTTCAGATGCTGTCATTTGTTATTCCACAGAGGTTTTAACTGCAATTTATTCTGGTAGGGTACTCCTTCATTACTGCATTTCAGCCTTTGCCTCCAGGGATAAGGAGAGTTGTCTAGAAACACATAGAACTTCATTGCCGTCAGGGTTTTTTTTTAGTATTCTTGCGATGCTCTGCCTTTCAGAGTACGTTTGTTTGTCATTCACAAAAAAAAAAGTAAGTTTTATGAAAGATCCCCTACTGTGAGTGTAGATAGGAATTTTCTGGTGGAAGCTGGTGGAAGCTCCATTTCCTTTTAAAATAAAGCATTACTGCAGTGGACAGAAATGAATTTGATGTACAATGTAAGTTTATTGCGGTATTTCTTAAGTCGCAGCAAGACAATTCACATATCTCACTGTTCTTTAAACGTGTCTCATTTATCTTGAAAAAGTGTGTGGTGTGGCAGGTGTCATACTGATACTGGAATACATGAGATGGGACAGAGAGGGACCCTTTCTGTGAGGACACGAGGTGTTCAGTGAATGCTGATGGCAGCTGAGAGCTGTCCACATACAAAGCCAACAGATCGTTGACTGGACTTGACTCCTGCTTTTTTACCCCTAAAGCTTTTACCTTTTTTTTTTTTTTTTTT
>VZRO01003858.1:132160-213518 GCA_013397915.1 Daphoenositta chrysoptera | reverse complement strand
TTTTTTTACCCTAAACCTGACACTTTCCTTTTCTTTGAAGATATATGTTCTGTTTTCTTGCCTGTGAAAACAAAGAGACTTTCAGAGGAAAGATACAGGAAATTGTTGGAATTTTAGTACCTAAAGGTATGTGTGCATTTGCTGGTCTGTTGTACTGCTGCAGACTGCTGCTGGAAGTTGAGCTAACAAATGAGAAGCTGGCTGGAACACATCTGCCATATGCCACCCACAGATGCACTGAGGTTGAGATAAGCATGATTTAAACTTGGGACTTTGGGTAGCTAATATGTTATTAAACACCAGCTCCACTGGTATCTGATTTTCATTTCCTTTTTGAACACAGCAGTGCATTCTCTGCAGTTAAGAATTCCACTGAGCAGTGTTGTTGGAGAGGCTTTTGAAGTTTCGCAGTGATAGATGTGTAACAGGGGCTGTGTCATGCACCACCTCGTGCAAAGTTTTTGTGAAGCTTTACTTAGACCTCAGCTGCCTTTTGGTTACTGCTGTGATCATGAGCCACAGGCGAAAAAAGCATTTGTTGACTCAGACTGTATTTGCCTTCCAGAAGTCCTTGGGTATTGAAGTTCAGATGGAATCTTTTTGTTGTTGGATACAAGAATTCTGAAATTGAAAGTGTGGGGGGTTTGGTTTGGTTTTTGTCACTCATCATGTTAGTAAGAATATAACAGGTACTTTACAAAAATCTTACATAGATGCTTATCTAATCCTGAAAAGGACTCTTCAAATTCTGTTTAATTCTTGTTCAGTTTCACAAAACCTGCTTCTGGCTTCTTGGGTTTGTAGTCATATAAAGACAAAAGAGTTTGAACCCTATTAATAGATGAGTATTTTTGGATAATTATGCTACTTAGTTTTCTAGACTATTATTTCTAGTGTGTTGTAAATAAGACATTTATACTTTGTGATAACTTCAACCTTTTCAGCAAACTGTTCAGAATTTCACTGGGAGTAAATATGTAACAGTTCCATTTTATGCAGGTCAGACTAATTAAAGTTATGCCTTCATGGTACCACAAAGGGACTGAGTAAAGACCTGAACCAGCACATTCTAGTGCAATGCCATACAGACACTGTGATATGTTAAGTGTTTTAATATCACTCTTCGAGCCATGATTATTCCCACCCTTGGGTTTAAGCTAGTGTCTCTCTTGGTAGCTAAAATGCATTACAATAGTTTTTCTACACAAGCAGTTTGGGAAGGACAAAAAGTTGGGATGGCTTAAAAGATTGTTTTCTTTCTTACAGAAAATGCCAGAAGCCTCAGAAGACCACAATCACTGGAAGGCCTGTTGACTTCCGTTTTCTGGGAATCTGGAACATCACCCATCTGGCATGGCGCAGGGCAGCCAACAGCTTGACGTGCAGGTACTCCATGATCTCCGGCAGCGCTTCCCTGAGATACCTGAGGGGGTGGTATCTCAGTGCATGCTTCAGGTATGGTGAAGACTCTCTGTGTTTTATTTTGGTGTGAAATACGAGTTTAGTATGAAAACCCTTTTTAGTAGTACGCACGGAGCATAGATTTTCGTTCTTCTGGTTTTATTTTAAAAGGTTGGAGGACTTTACTACTTGCATTTCTGTCTTCTCTTTTAGGTGCAAAAATGTAGTCATTCTTCACTTAGATTTGTGGAGTTTTTTTGCACTTGTGTTTTTTCGTTGTCTGTGTGACCTGTGACTGTATGCGTATGGGGAGTAAAGAAAGTGGCTAATGGGATGTTAATTGATGATGGCCACATAAATAACATACATACACTGGAGGAGGTTTTAGTAAACAGTCACTCATCCTTCCAAGGTAAGGAGCTGGACTTAGCTAGGAATCTGAGAGTTTTCTCTCTTCATGGCAACTTTTTCCCATGGCTCTCCAGAGGTTTAGTTTTACTTCTCTCTTTCTAGGTCAGGTGGTGGTTCTTCTCCCTGCACTCCTTTTCCTTTCCATTTCATCTTTCCACCTTCATCTAAAATCAGAAATTGGAAGTGATAGTAAGTTACCACACGTAATAAGTAGTGGTCACCTGGGAATACCTTCAGTTAATGGGAAGATTCAGAAATGGAATAGAAACGTGCAAGATCTGGTTTGGCCTTGTGTGGCCATGGCTGAGGTTGGAAAGCTGTATTTGCATCCTGCCTGTCCCTGGTAGATGAGTAGGTTTTCTTAGAATAGGGGTTGTAATTTTTGCATTTTGTCTTCTAAACTATACAAATAAAAATTAATTGCTTTCATGCAAATGTAAAGCAGAGGAAGCCATTCAGTTTAAAGCTTTACTTGTCCTGACAGTCATCTCTTCTGTACTTTTAATTACATGATACTTTTGATGAACTGTGTTTGTCATAGACATTTTTAAACTGATAAAATTAAAGA
Source organism: Daphoenositta chrysoptera (assembly GCA_013397915.1). Lineage (NCBI taxonomy): Eukaryota > Metazoa > Chordata > Aves > Passeriformes > Daphoenositta > Daphoenositta chrysoptera. The sequence goes on along the minus strand of VZRO01003858.1, from coordinate 211,138 downwards.
ATCCCTAATGCTGCAGAAGCATATGGTGTTCTGTATCTATACTATGGTATTCTGGATAGCTAGTTAACTTTGCACAGCAAATACTTGTTATGTTTTTAAGTATAGATTTTGTTTCCAAACTCATTTTATAAAGATGTGTGAGCTGGTTTCCAATAACCATTTGCAATAATGCTCTAGATTTAAATCAGTTTTGAGATTTAGGCCTGTCAAAAATTGGGGCTCCATTGAAATGACAAATACACTCCATACCCTGATAAAATCAGATCAGAGCCTGTCCTATATACATTCTCTTTACCTGCACCCTGACCAAGTGACCTAAGAAAGCTGAAGGCTCTGTTAATGAAATTCTGTTTAGATGGCAAGTGGTTGATGGTAGTGGTTCACTTTTTTGAGAGTGTTGTCTTGGCATTTTGGTGCTGGTTGTTATTACAAGGTCTGGTTCCCACATATTCTGGTGTTAAATTTTTTGTGATGTGTCTGGATATTCCCACTGACCATTGAGGTCTAGAAGGAGAGCTCAGTATGAAGGGAGTTTGTCAGGGAAAAGTATCTTTAGAATGAGAGCTGTTCCTATTTAAGTGCTGGACTCCTCTGTCATGTTTGGTTGTAAGTCTTCATATGATAAGATGCTGAATATGTGTGTTCATCTGATAGTGAAATCATAGGAAATTTTGGGAAAGTCATCTTCACCCTGGTATTAAGACTGACTAGGTCCATGAGAAAAGAAATGTACCATGACTGTTCAGCCAGTGGATAAGATGTTGAAAATTGTATTGCAAGGCAATATGTGTATTAATATGCATACAATTTTATATAATAATAGTGTTTCAAATGGAAGTGCAGCCATTATAATGTATATTCCTTAGAATGGTAATTTTAGCACACTGAGGAAGGCAGGGGTGTATGTTTATGTATAAATTTGTACACACTTGCTGTGGAAGGAGGTGCTCTCTGTCACAGAAAGTACCTTGGGTCACGTGTAACAAAGTTAGGGTGCTAAGGGTCAGATTTAGTTGAACATAAAGTGAAATTTGTTTTCTTTAGCTACTATTTAGATTAAAATCTGAACAGCAACTGATGCAGGCTGTTACATGATAAAGTGGGGAGAAAAGAAGTCCACCGTCTGGAATGCTTTCCAGTGATTTTACTTGTTTGGAAAAGCAATCATTTGTGTTGTTCTTTAACAGACTACATTAAGCTAAAATGAGTGGAGAGGGCAAGAAGGGAAAAGGAATTCCCGATTATATTTCTCATTTGATTCATAATTTATTGTCTGTATAGTTTCAAATGCTAGCACCACAGAACAAATCAAACATTTAAAAGGGTTATTTGGTTTCTCACTGATGTATGAATAAATCCTTTTTTAGCCTTAAGCTTGAAATTCTTAAAGGCAGCTTGAATTTTGTTGGATTTGTAATGTTCTTTATGGAATCGCCAATACTTCTTCAAGCAATACTTTGACTTCATTGTTAAGGTATTAAATCCTGTTCTACCAATAAAAGCTGGTTTAAAATGTTGAGTTTTTAAACTTCCAGGTGAAGAGAAATACTCAGGTAAACAGGAAACTGAAAGTGAAAGCAGTAGACGCTCAGATGAACGTTAAAATACTATCTGCATTTTTGCTTTGCTTTTCCAGAGTTTGCAGTTTTGATCTAGTTTAATTTGATTTGTGTTGTTCCTAGAAGTAGTGAATTGTTCAAACCTGTTCCTTGAAGAACATGCAAAGAATTGTAACCGCTGCTTTCCTAAAACTGGACTTGGTTTTTTTGATATGTCACAATGTAACTAGTGTTACCAGAGCATTTTGCCAGATGCAGTGTGAGCTATGTATTACTTGCATACCATGCAGCAAGTATCATCTTTATTTCACAATACCTGTGTGTGAAATGCTAGCTCTCGTTGTGTCCAGGCTGGGCCTGGCTGTGGCCTCAGCTGGATGTTGAACACGGAGTGGAGGCCCTTTGCTGTGCTCTGTGACAGTAACAGGTGTCTGTTCTTGCTCCTAGAACAACAACAACCTCGATGCCTGTTGTCGAGCCCTCGCACAGGAGAGCAACAAGTACTTGTATATGGAGTACCACAGCCCTGATGACACCAGAATGAACAGAAACAGCCTTTTGCACATTAATCTGGGTATTCATCCTCATACCAGCTATCACGCGGGGGATGGAGCTCAACTTAATGGTGGTCGTACACTGGTACACAGCTCGAGCGATGGACACATTGACCCGCAGCGCACGGCAGGTAAACAGCTGATTTGCTTAGTTCAAGAACCACACTCTGCTCCCGCCGTCGTGGCAGCTTCTCCTAGTTACAATCCATTTTTCATGAATGACCAGAATAGAAATGCAGCTACTCCTCCTCCACAGCCACCTCCACAGCCATCTTCCATACAACCAGGAATGAACACGTCTGCTATGCAAGGCCCTCCTCCCACGTATATGCACATACCTCGGTACAGTACAAATCCCATTACTGTTACAGTATCACAAAACCTCCCCTCTGGACAGAGTGTACCCAGAGCTCTACAAATTCTTCCACAGATTCCAAGCAATCTTTATGGGACTCCTGGCTCTATTTATATTAGACAAACATCTCAAAGTTCTTCAGGACGACAGACTCCTCAGAATACACAGTGGCATTCATCGCCACAGGGCCCAGTTCCACATTATACTCCTCGTCCTCTACCTGTATATCCACATCAACAGAACTACCAACCTTCTCAGTATTCTCCAAAACAACCCCAGATCCCTCAGTCGGCTTTTCGATCACCACCGGCATCCCAGTGTCCCTCTCCCTTCGGCTCTCCTCAACACCAGGTTCAGCCTCCTCAGCTGAGTCATCAGAGTTCACACGTTTTCATGCCTCCTAGCCCTTCCACTGTCCCACCCCATCCATATCAGCAAGCATCCCAGACTTTTCAAAAGCAAGGTGGTCACTCTGTATCATACCTTCCTCCTTTTGCTGGACCTAGTTTATCCAAAGGTTCCATGAATAAAATAGAAATTACAGTTGAGCCACCGCAAAGACCTGGGAGTGCAATGAACAGAAGCCCTTCACCGATAAGTAATCAACCATCTCAACGAAACCAGCACCCGCTGTACGCAGCCACTACTCCTCCTTCAAGCTCTCCATCCAGAGGTATGTCGGGACAACCCAAACCTCCATTTAGTGTTAATCCAGTATATATTACCTACACTCAACCAACTGGACCTGCAGGTGCACCAACACAGTCTCCTCGGGTAATGGTATCTCAGCCAAACCCAACCATTTTTAAAATCACAGTAGGTCGAGCACCGACTGAGAATCTTTTAAATTTAGTGGACCAAGAAGAGCGTTCTGCAGCCCCAGAACCTATTCAGCCTATTTCTGTAATCCCAGGATCTGGAGGAGAAAAAGGAAGCCATAAGTATCAGAGAAGTTCTAGTTCTGGATCAGACGACTATGCTTACACTCAAGGTAAATGTTTTACCCTGCAAATTGTGGTGTTGTAAAATGCATTTTCAGCTTGATTTTGCTGCTTAGTAAGTGACAATTTTTGAACCTGTACAGAGAAAAATAGAAGCTGTGTCAAAAATTAGGAGAGCTTTTTCTGATTTTTTTTTTTTTTTAAATACTGCCAAATTTCAGTCTAATACATAAAGAATTTCGAAGGGTCTTAACATTGCTGTGGTTTTGATGTTAGGGGACTTTATTAAAACACTGCAGGTAACAGTGATAAGTAGTTTGTTCATATACTGTGTGTCAGTTTTGTAAATGCTGCATTGAAGAATTGTGTCATAAATTTACATGTGGATTTTTATAGTTTTTTTATTTGTTCCATATTCAAGTGTTTTAGAACACCTGAAGCACTGGTTTCTGCATTTGGTTTAGATTGGAGAATATCAAGTGAAAGAGGAGAGAGAGAGATGAATGCAGCTGGAAAACCTTTGTCAATAGAAATATTTTTTTTGAAAGGTAAACAATACTTTGAAGAACTTAAATCAAAAGTTCAGTTCTTCCACTTGAAGTTTCCAAAGATAAAAAGAGATTGGCAAACAAATTTTAGGATGTGTGTTCTGCTGCACAGGGATAAACCATAGTTTTAATGCCATATATAAATGAAGAATTCAGTAATTCAGTAAAGAAAAAAGGTGGAATTAAACCTTAAACTGAAAACTACTTTTCTTGGAGTCAACTGCTATATAGATTTGAAACATTTAAAATTGAGCAAGTGAATCAATCTGCAAGCATTCAAACCAGTCATTTGGGTAATGACAGAGTAATAACCTGCATCAGGTATTTTCTGGATTTGTGCTTGGAAAAAAGTGTCTATCCCTCTGTTGTTCCTTCTAGCCTTTTTTTAAATTCAGAGATCTAAAGTGAGAGCTTATAGTGCTGCCCTGTAGTTCTTGATTTCTTATTTCACTTACTGCCTTTTGAGCTTTTCTAACTCACCAACAAAGCTGTTTTGTACCTGGTAGACCCAATTCTTTAGTAAGAATGAGTGCCAGTAGGTCTGTGACTCTGGTGCCTTGTGCTTTGTTTGGTAGTGTTACTATTACAGCTTCAGTGAAGGTTGTCATTTGTGTGAGAAAAATACAAGTAGCTTCACATAGCTGTGAAAAACATAATCTCAAATGTAAAACCTGGTTTTGCCTTTGTGTCTTCCACTGGATTTGTGTATCTTAAAAGCAAACCAAGTAAAACTGATTAGTATATGCTTTTTGGGGTGTTTGCATTGGTGGCAATACATTCCTACCAGAGCTTTTTTTATTGCTGCACTCTGAACTCTTGATAGAAATTGTAAAAGAAGAGACATTTTACTCTTTACTACTGCAAAGGAATCGTAGAAAAGAGTATATTTAACAGCTTAATTGAGGGAACAAGTTTATTTAATTTTCTCTTGAATGTGAACCATTATAAAAAGTGTTACCAGAAATTCATGCTGGTGTCTGTACTTTGAGTGCTTCCTTGTAATATGAGTCATGTTTGATGAGTTGTACTAGAGTATAATGTGGAGCTATGAAATGTAGTCACACCATGTTAAGTTGGAGGAATCACACAAAGACAAGGTTTGGTAACAATAGTGGAAAATCCTTCAGTCTGGTATCTATACTTTTTTTCTTAATTCTGCTTACATAACTCACGCTACTTGAAAAAGTAGAGAACAGTTCTGTTCAATAATTCTGGTGCCTGTAGTATAAAAACACCTGATGTTATTCTTGGCTAGGCTTTTGGGTGTTTATTCTTGGGCTGTGAATTGGTGAATCCATACAAAATCCAAATTACAATGCTACATTTTTGTGTGGAATGCTGATACCTGCTTCTAACAGGTTGGGGTGTTCTGCTTTTGCAGAACAAGTTGTCATGTTGCTGCTTATTTTTCTAACTCCTTTTAGCTCATATGTGAATATTCTTGTATATTATTATATATATAATATATATANTATATATATATATATATGTATATATGGCTTTTCCTTTGCCTTTGTTGGGTAGGGTGAAGAAAAGGGCCAGTGCTGGCTGGGGCTTTTCATGAAGTAGCATTTTGCAGGTTCTGCAGTGTCCTGATTTTGAACAGTTTGCTGGAACACTGTTATATGAGCAGCATGTTTGTCTGAATACCCACGTCAAATGTCTTATTTTTCTCTGTCCTAGCAGAGTTCAATCAGGTAAAACCAGCCTGATCAGAAAGGATTAAGCATCACACTAATTTGGCCAGCTTTGCATCATGATGAAATACTGAGAAATGCTCTTCTTTAGGAAACTGAATATTATCTTCTAGCTAGTCAAAATTCTTTTCTTTGGTTCTCTGGGAGCCCAACATCAGCTTGTGACTGAGAGTCATAAATTTCAGTACCATGATGAAAATGAGGGAATGACTAACAGCAGAGAGAGGTTGGAGAAATCGATCTGTTGTAGAATTAAGAGGCTGAAGCACCTGAGCTGACCCAACTTTTTATTTTCTGGATTCTCTAGTTTATTTTGTTAAAACTCCATAGTTTTGCCTTTGAACCCTAGGGAACTTACAGTATTGAGGATTACAGTATTCCCTGAAAAGCCAAGACTACTTAAGAGTTATACCACAGTTTGTAATAGCAGTGAAAAAAAACCGATTCGGGACTGACATCTGGCTAATGTCTCAAGGCTGGCGTGTCAGCTGCTGTTGAGCAGCAGGTATGAAGTGTGTGTTACCTTCTGATCTTACCTGTGGTTTTTTGTTGTGTTTTTTTTTTTTTTTTTTTTTTTTTTTTTGTCAGTAGAGTATTAGTATAACTAGGTTGCTGCTTCATCCTGAGAAGCTGTCTCCTTGTACAGGTGCCTTTGTATTTTTGAGACGAGAAAGACCAAATACAAAAAAAGAAGCTTTGACCAAAATGGTAATAACAACTTCAAGTTACTGTCTAAAATGTGTTTTTCTTCTGGAAGAACTTTCTTCTAAATTGTAGTTCATTTGGCATGAAAGCATCTTCACACTGATATTTGGCTGCATGTCTACGATCACCTTTTTTTTCCAGAAAGGTCACTCATGAACCTTACGCATAAGTAAAGAATTCAGTGTTCTAGGTTTTTATGTGCCAGTAACTATTTCTTCTATGTACAACATCAGCCTTGCTGTTACATCAGCGAGCAAGGATGGAGAGATTAGCAAAGGAACTGAAGCTTGAGAAAGAAGAGCTCGAACGCCTGAAAACCGAAGTCAATGGTATGGAGCATGATCTGATGCAGAGGCGGCTTCGAAGAGTCAGCTGTACAACTGCAATTCCAACAGTAAGCAATTTGTTAGTATTTTAATTCAACATACACATTTATTTTGTTTGTTTTAATGAAACTGAAGTAGTGTTCAAAAAATACTTCTGAGTATGAAATCCTCAGTCTTTGGAGACGATTTAAGTACTTGTTTTGTCGTAAGGTAATTGAACCAGATGTATCCAGTTTTCTTAGTGTTCCCAACAAAACTTCAGAAAGTTGTATGCATGTGTTCTTGTGGACCACAGAACTGAATATAGTTGCTTTCCTAGCCACCAAGAAAAGAATGTCCAAGTCTATTCAATAAGCCTGAGCCATATAGAGCTTGGTGTTCATGCAGGAAGGTTTAACTTTTGTTTTTAAAAAGGTCTTTTGTTGTTTGAGTAGTTGCTTGTCATAGACAGTATTTTCTCATTTGGTATGTGCAGGATGTGCCAAATAACTTTTCACTGGTACTCTTGCCTGAAATAGTTGGAACTCTCCTATTTTCCTTGTTGATTCTTCTTATCTGTGTGACTTCCACCTGCAAGTGACTCTAGCTCAAACATGTGTGTGGCTCTGATAAGGGAATGCATCTGGCTGAAAAATAGCTTCCACTGTGTGCAGTTGTTAAGCAAATCAGCTCAGCCTTACTGGCTGTGTTGACACAAACAATGCACACAGGTGCAGCCTGGAAGGCACAGAAGGGCTGTTGGCTGCTGAGCTACTAGGGCTGTTCTGTGTCTCACCTGTTTCAGGACAGCATTTGGCAAGGATGTACCTGGGAGAAGTACAGAGGCCCTGAGTGTGCCAGGATGAGGTTAGGAAAGCCAGAGACCAACTGGAGTTGAATCTGGCACAAGACTTCAGAGACCAAAAGAAAGGCTTCTGATACTGCCTAGGTGATAGCAGGAAGACCAGTGAAAATGTGGGCTCAGCAAGATGGGGGACCTGGTTTGTAGGACATGGAAAAGGCTTTAGATCTGAATGAACTTCTTGGCACAGTCTTCGAGGAATCCCAGGTCTCAGAGACCCTGGGAAAAGTGTGAAGCAAGGAAGGTGTATCCTTAGTGGAAGAGAATCAGGTCAGGGAATGCTTAAGCAAAGCAGGCATACACAGGGTCATAATCCTGGATGAGGTGCACGTATGAGTGCTGAGGGAGCTGGCAGGTGTCATTGCAAGGCCACTCCAGATAATCTTTGGTTGATTAATGGTGTTTGGGAAAGTGCCTAAAGACTAGAGGAGAGCAAATATCACTGCTGTCTTCAAGAAGGGAAGGACCCAGGGAGCTACAGGCTGGTCAGCCTCACCTGGATCCTTGGGAAAGTGAGCAGCTAATGCTGCTGCCCATTTCCAGGCACATGAAGGACAAGAAAGTGATCAGTAGTAGAAACATAGATTCACCAAGGGGAAGTCAAACTTAACCAATTTGGTAAACTTCTAGGATGCAAAGTCTGTCCTGGTAACCTGGATAGACAGTGGTTATTGTCTGTCTAGATTTTGGCAAAGCTTTCAACATTGTCTCCTGTAAGATCTTTATAGAGAAACTGATGAAGTATGGGCTGGATTAGCACTTAAGTTCATTGGAAACTGGATGAACAGCCAGGCCAAGAGTGTGACAATCAGTGGCACAAAGTCTAGTTGGAGGCTTGGCAGAGGAGTTGGACCAGATGACCTCCAGAGGTTTCTTGCAACCTCAAATGTTCTGTGATTTTGTGACTGTGATGCTGGAATGTATCCTGGGATAAAATGTGTTAGTGATTGATGCTGCTAGCATTAAGAAAGCTTTGCATTCCAGTAACTTAGGGTTTCTTAAGGATATGCAAATATATGCACTTAAATAACTGATTATTCTGTTAAGAATAATTACAATCTTTCATCATTGAATGAATTAAACATACTGGGCTAGAAGGTTTGGCTTCTTGGAGCTCCTTGGGTTGATGCAAGTGAATAAACTTTTGACCTCATTCAGTTATAATCAGGTACAAGTTAATGTGGGCTGCAGCTTGTATTCTATTTTCTGATCATCTTGATGCAAGGTAGCATCAGGTAGCAAGTCATCCATTTATACAGAATTTAGTAATGTGTGTGGTTTTATAAACTTGAGCTCAGCTCTGTAATCTGACTAATGAATTCAAGTATTGAGTAACTTGTCTGTTTTACTCCTCACATGCCAATAGAAGAATGTTTTTTGAGGGCAAATGAGTTAGGGGTAATGGGCCAGTTTGGCTTCTTTCAGTGCCCTGTCTATACTCAGTTTTTAATAAAGCTGTTAATAAAGATATAGCAATGTTATTCCTATATCAAATAAGATGCTGACTTTCCCACAATTACTATTTTGGGATGTTTCTTTCTAGCCTGAGGAAATGACCAGATTGAGAAGCCTCAACAGACAACTCCAGATAAATGTTGACTGTACACTGAAAGAAGTTGATCTCCTTCAATCTAGAGGTATTGAATTGATACTTTTTAAAAAATATAATTTGCATATGGTCACGAATGTCATTATGCTGGAGGGTAGGAAGGCTCTGCAGAGGGGTCTGGACAGATTGGATCAGTGGGACAAGGTCAGCTGTATGATGTTCAGCAATGCCAAGTGCTGGGTCCTGCACTTGGGTCACAACAGCCTCAGGCAGAGCTCCAGGCTGGGGAAGAGTGGCTGCAGAGGTGCCTGGGGGAAAAGGACCCGGGGGTGCTGTGTGACAGCAGCTGAACATGAGCCAGGTGTGCCCAAGGAGGGCCAAAGGCACCTGGCCTGGATCAGCAGTGGTGTGGCAGCAGGAGCAGGGCAGGGATTGTCCCCTGTGCTCGGCACTGCTGAGGCCACACCTCAAATCCTGTGCTCAGTTCTGGGCCTCTCACTACAAAAACGACTTTGGGGGGCTGGAGTGAGTCCAGAGAAAGTAACAGAGCTGGGAAAGGGTCTGGAGCACAGGTCTGATGAGGAGCAGCTGAGGGAGCTGGGGGTGTTCAGCCTGGAGAAAAGGAGGCTTGGGGGGTACCTTATTGCTCTTTACAGTAATATGAAAGGAGGCTGTGGTGATGTGGAGTCTCCTCTCCCAGGTGACAAGTGACAGATGAGAGGAAACAGGCTCAAGTTGCACCAGGGCAGGTTTAGATTGGGTATTAAGTAAAATGTCTTCAGGGCAAGAGTTGTCAAGGATTGGGACAGGCTACCTAGGGAAATGGTGTGGGGTTGCCATCAGTGGAGATATTTAAAAAACCTGCAGATCTGGCAGCTGGGGACATGGGTTAGTGATTGACTTGGCAGTGCTCGGGTAGTGGTTGGACTCAATGATTTTGGAGAGCGTTTCTAACCTAAATGATCCTATGATTCTAATATGGCATGTGCTTAAATGTGAATATTTGGAGTTTCCAAAGTTCAATTTATAGTAGCAATGACAACTTACCTTTAAAAGGTGAGGGTTTTTCAGTTGCAACCTAATAAACTTGACTTGCTAATACTTCTGTTGGCCAAGTTAAATTCCACTAGCAAGAAAGTGGTGACATAAAATGACTTTGTCAAGAGCATATTAATAAAAACCACAGCTTCTTTGTGAAGATCCTTTACTTAAAATTTTAACTTTTTGCTGACAAAGGCTGTGTCCAAGTAATGCAGAACTGACCTACGGGTTGCAACCAGGAGACTGGCAAACAAAAATCTACTAAGGTCTTTAAAGATCTTTTTTGCAACAGAAGCTTGTCTTAAATGGAATCAAATAGATTAGGATATCCACAGTCCTTTTTTATCAAGGAAGTATCCTGTAGGAAGACAGACATTTCACATGTTTTCAAAGCAATACAAAATGTTGAGCTGATTTTTCAATATGGGATTGCCTGGCTAAAAATTACTATGACTGACAGAAAACTAAAAAGATGTGACAAAACTTGTGGAAAAGCTAAGATATATTGTCATAATAAAAAGATGTATAAAATAAGAAGCCTCTAGATGTTCATATCACTGGCACAGGCATTTAAATAACCTTCAAGTTCCATTTTCTTTCTGTTCTTTTCTGACAGGAAACTTTGATCCGAAAGCCGCGTGTAACTTCTATGATAACATAGAGCCTGGTCCTGTTGTGCCACCAAAGCCATATAAAAAAGGTAGGTCAACAAACAGGCATCATCACCTAATCTGCATTGAGTGATGTTTTTTTCTTTTTTGAAAAATCCCTGTGCTGACAGGAAGCAACTCTACTTATTTAACTTTTCTCTATATAATTCAAACCAGAACATTTTTTCTAAGTGCTGTAATCCTGGCTACAACTTGTTTTCCTCAGGCAGATATTATTGCAGATGAATGTTCTGTTAATACCACCTTGATGATAAATAGTTATTCCTTATTAGAAAAAGAGCTGAAATAGCCAGTGTGGAATCCTATGCTCTGATACAGAAAAACCAGCAATCTTTACCCTGAAAATGTTATGTGTGATAAGATTTGTAATACTGTGTCTCCTCTTGATGTAACTAGCATGTACTGCACTTGTTAGTGGAAAAGAAGTAGCTCTTCTGAATCAGTGATCATACAGTCTCCCTGACACTCCAGAGTTTGTAAATAAGTTCTGGTTGCTGATAAGCACTCCACAAAGGTTTCTGTAGGTGAATTTTGAATTCATACTAGGAAATTTTCCCCCTCTTTTGAAGCAAGTATTTTACCCCTCAATGTAATAAACTTATTACTCTGTGAAAATTTTAAAGAAAGGGAAGGCCCAGAACTGCTGCTTGTGGCCCAAAGAAAAGGCAATACAGGAGGAGTTCCCTGCATTACCATGCCTGTGGTAGTGTGCAGGAAAGCAGTAGCATCAGGTGAGCTGTGGTGTGAAGGCATCTGCCTGGGGTCACAGTAAATTGTAGTGATCATGTGCTTGATTTAAGGAACTGTTGCTTTGTGATGCTTGAAGACATTCTCTTCGTTACACTTCTATATTTGATTTATTATTTCAAAGCAAAATAATGTGCAAAACTTGCATGAAATAAGCTACTTTATTTAGCGGTTAGGAAGATAGTGCCTCAAGGATTTGTACTACCAGCTTCCTGGTTTTGTCTGCCAGCTTATTAGAGATCAGTTCCAGGGCTGCTGTACTGTACTCACAGCTTGGATTTTTACATGGAGACATCAGGTTTTTTTTTCTTAAATAATAACTATTGTTTGACATTCAGCTGTTGAAAGCGTGGGCAGACAGACGGGGTGGGCAGACAAGGGTGTGCTCCATGCTGCCATCTGGCCAGTCAATGGAATGCAGGCAGGTGCCCACACTGCCCGGCTCAGGAGGAGTTTGTTGAGGTCAAGCACTGCTAACGTGACTGTGCAGCTCCTGGGCTAGGGAGTGTTAGCATCTAAGCAAAGAGGTTACTTTTATTCCCTTTGTTTGTCTCTGAAGACTTAGGTACTGTTTGCACTAAGGCTGCCATCAGCAGTCTGCTGCATTTCTTTGCAGGTGGGGCAGCAACTTTTGCAAATTACTTTATGTGCAGTTACAAATTGCAGGCCTTTGTTAGACATAAGTTCACAGATGTTTAGCAGTTGGGTATCTTAGCCATACCTTCTAGGTGTGTGTTAATGTTAATAAATATTAACATTTAGTAACATGTTGTGTTCCTACATCCTGGGAGTATCCCTTACCTATAGTAGATAACCAGAGGTCTTGAGGTGGTGTCAGGAGACAAGGAAAACTGAGTGTTTCAGTGGGTTAAGACCTAATGTGTGATTTGCATACATACTGATTTTATGAATGAAAACAGACTTAAATGCTGCTTCACATACATATATCCCTGCTTCAAAGGCATGAGGAAGAATTGTCTTGTTTTGAAATAGACGTGTCATTTTATTTTTAGGTTGTATTCTCTTTCAGCCTGAAAAAATGCTAGAAAAATGTCTTTTGTCAGACTGTTTGAAGGAACTAAGTTAGAAGTAGTTTTCCCTTTCAGGTAAAGCAAGGTTATTGTAGTTTGAAATTTGAAAATAGACTGCTGTGTGTAAACCTGTGAAGTCTTTCCTTAACAGGATGGTGTTGCAATGCCAGTAACAAACTTGTATGTTTTAAGCTATTAAACCTTTAGCAGGATCAGTGACCTAACAGTGGTGAGGTTAGGTGAGCTCTTCCTGGTTTTAAGGTGTTACCATTAAGTGACTCTGTACAGAAATGAAATACTTTAAATATTCAGATTTCACAAACTGAATTAGAAGTGCTTTAGTAAAAGATTTCCATGTTCATTTTAAGATAGACTGTTTAATCAGGTGACCTTTCAGCAGTGTGGTCTTGACTATTAATCCTTCTCTTCTGAAATAAAATGTTTTCTTTTGGCTTTCCTTTAGAGCATCAAAACAGCTCCAAACAGACTCCACGGACTCAGCCAAGAGATGAAGACTTTGAAGGGGCCCCATGGAATTGTGGTAGCTGCACCTTTCTAAATCACCCAGCACTAAATCGCTGTGAACAGTGTGAAATGCCACGATACACCTGAAATTCAGGAAGGGGCTGCATTGGGTTGAACACAGGCTCTCAAGCCAACAGCTGTAAGAGAAGGAAACATGGGGAACCTTTCAGTCCATCTGCCCGGCCTCTGCCAGTCAACAATCTTCATATTACAAGGGGTGGGAGTAATGTGTTAGGATGTTTCTGCTTCTGCTGCACTAGAAAATAAATAAATCAAGGGTTAAATTCCTTCCCTTTGCAGTGAGCAAAGCAGAAAACGAAACCTGAAAATGTAAAAGGATTAATTTTGAGAAGAATGTATGCAGGAAAGCAAATAACTACTGGTGTTTATTCCTGTGGTTATAGTTACTGCTTAGTGGCTCTAAAAAAAAAAAAAAAACAACCCAAAACTACTGTTTTTTAAAGAAAATTATAGGACTCTTAGTAATGGTGTGAAGTGTTACACTTAACCAGAAAAACTGAAGAGCCAGAGCTGACTTAACCTGGCCACAGCTAGCTGGAAAACAAAGGCTCCCTGTGCTTCTAGATGGTAAGCTACTGAAAAAGAAGACAGGTAAATGCAATGGTAAATTTTGCAATGTATAAAAAAACAAGGAGAAGGGTATTTGTAATTGCTGCTTTTTTTCAGGGTAACTTATGTCTACAAAAAATTGCTGTTTGAAATAGTGACCTGAGGTGACTAAATGAGGAACTGTATGAGAGTTTCAGAGAGTGTAATCAGAGGTAATTTTTTACAATCCCGTTTGCCTGTACAGTGCTCACCTGGCTGTGTCAACACTGGTAATAAACCGAGAATGAATTCTACCACGTTGCGGATGAAAATCCTGCTGCATGCTTTCATTGGGCCGTCGTGTTTCCAAGCTCAAAGGATGCTTTTCTGTACAACCTTCTGAGCCTGTGCTGTGCAGCAGCGCAGTGACATATGCCAAACACAGGCTGCTCCAATTCCCTTTGGAAGACTTGGGCTCAGCCATGGTTGTGTTTGAGAAGAGTTTGTACCCAGTTCCTTAGGCCTTTTCAGCTTCCAATTTGTGAAGAATTCATGATGTTTACAGCACAGAAGGTACTTTGTGCCCCAGATCAAAGTTAGCTGAAAAATAATTAATCAGCTCTTCAGTAAAGGTTTATTTGCACATTATTAATAAACCAGCCTGTACAAAATAGCAGATGCCAGATCCTGAAAAATTACACACTGCATTCTTTCTATTTTGGTCAGGAAATATTTGTCATAGGTTAAAGAACACAAGACTTGCAGTTGAAAATCCTACTGGTACTTTTCTGCCTATGATACACTGTATTCTAAAGGTGATGTTCAATCTGTCTGAATGCTTCAGGCTGCTGGAATAAAGCACTCGATACTTGTGAGATCAAACGTGGGTTTGGGCAGCTGAATGATTCTGTGACACAACTGTGTGACTGAGTAGGGTGTTCTGTGTGCTGGTCAGAGGCTGGTACAGTGCATTTGAGTTTTTATGGTATAACTTCATCACAATTCAGAGATGCAACCAAGCACTTCAGCTGAGTTATGGTAATTGACTTTGTAAAGCAAAATTTGCTATTAACTTTACCATGAGAGTTTTAAACTACTTTATTTTAAGCTGTTCTTAGCTCATGGCAGCCAAATCCATATTGTCAATTACCACAGTTCACTTGATGTGTGATAACATGCTAAGCTGTGGTAGAACAATCATATGTCTGAACACTTATTTAAAATGAAGCAGCAAGGGGGTGGGTGGAGAAAAACTCATCTTGACTGCATTGCTCAATCTGGTGTCTTCTCTCCCCACAGTTTATAAAGACAACAGTAAGAACCAAACTGTTGATCTTAGATGAGGAGCCAATATTTTATCTAGCATTTTTCAATATGTTCTTGCACTAACTAAATCTTCAGGATAATTCTAAATAAGCTAAGAGATCTCCAGCAATCAGTGTGCGCCACTGATGAGCAAAACAAAGTCAAAGGCATCAGAGGTAGTTTTCCTTCCTTCCTAATGATTTGCACTTCTGTGGGGGGAGCTCATCACATGTGGAAAGGGGTAAAAAAGTTACTGTCAGCTGAAATTAAAATGCAGATATTAATTTTGTGCATGTCAGTGGACAGTTTGACAAGACTGAGAACTAGAAAACAGATGAGCAGAAGCATTGCTGTTATCAGCTGTATAATGAATGACTCCAAACAATACCAGTAACTTCATGGCTTTTCTATCCTGATGCCTTTGTCATTGTATTATTTCAATTTTCTGTTCATTTGTACTTCTGGTGAAGTTCTAGAAGCATTTGTTTTTGCTGGAATTACAAAAAGATAGCAATTGAAGTGACAGTCAGCAAATGAGAGTAGGGGTGTCATGCAAAAATACAGTTGTGCCATTTTCAGACAGAGTAGATGCTGCTTTTGAAGGAGGAGGTGCAAATATGCATTCAGTCCAAAAATGCCCTGAACTGCAATAACCATACACGGAGACTTGCAAATCCTAGTCCCAGCTTCACCAGAGGAAGAGAAGGAAGGCTGTCACCACAGCAAGATGCTTTTTGGAAGAGTGAGTGAGCGCCATTAAATTGAAAAATAAGTCATTCATACCAATGATTTTACTCGTTTTTTTCAATTACTCTCATTTGTTGCTTGTACAAACAAACAAAGAAAACCACCACACTCTTCTGTTGTATTCTTCTACTTGTAAATGCCCATACTCAAACATTAATAGTAAAGACTTGACATGGTGCTTGAATATTTATAGTTTGTTAGAATGTAATTGTATTTTGAATATTGGAAGATCCATCTGAAAGCAGGTGATGCCATTCAAACCCCAACTGAATTGTAGATTATACCAAAAAGATCAGTTTATGGAATATTTATTGAATGCACATGAAACCCTAATGTCAGCTGGCATACAAAATGCACTGTATTGTATAAAATGTGTGTGTGTGTGTGAGAGAATGGCGGGATGCTGATGCTGTTGTGTTGAGTTAATGCACTACGTGTGTTTTCTTTTTTCCTTAATGACTGAGCTTTCCCTCAACCATGCTACTAGATTGGTAGAGTTTGTAACTGACTTGGACATTCAGTTATTCAAAATGATCTCACTGTTCATTGAAATTTTATAAAGCTTATTTTATATTTACTGTGCTATTATGAGGAATTCCCTTTAATTATAGGATACTACTGTAGTTCTTTAAAAGTTTATTTAGAGTGGGGCTTGTGGAAAATCATTCAGAACATAGTAAACCAAAAGAAATCCTGAACTTTGGATCTGCTTTTAATTTGATGTAAGTATTAGTCTTGTTTGGGTGAAGAGGAAAGGGGTGGGAAGTCAAGCAAAAGGAAGTACTTTGTAAAATGTAGTCTTAGATCAGATTGAATTGTGTATCTGTGTGTCTGTGGTATGTGTGTGTTTCCCTTGAAAAATGGGAGGTGTGGTGAAAAGGTGTAATAATTCTTAAAAGAGCTGGTCTCAGTACTTTCTGATTATGATATGCTACTGAATCACGTTTTTTTTAAAAAAACGCAACTTTTCTCTCAGTTACTTTATCTCTCCCAGCTATACATCTCTCACTTCAATTTCTAAATACTTTTTCAATTTCTGAATACTTTTACATTTAATATTGATTGTAAAATCCCTTGAAACGGAAATAGAAATACTTGAGTTGAAATGGGGACAAAATAAAACCAATAAAGAATGTTTTTAAAAAGAATGTGAGAATATTAAATATGTTAAAAACAAGCTTGTCATCAGGATGATAGTTCTTTTTTTAAAATCCAGTGGTGTACCCTAGAATGTGAACATGACTATCCTGATGAGAAGTGGATGGTTGGACATAAACAATTCAACAGCCAATTTGGTACCACAGAATTGATGTGCTCTGTACTGCAGTGAATCCAAATCCCAGAAGGAAGGAAGACATGCACAGATATCACATCTCACAGTCAGTACTGTCTCTATGTGCAGCTGCATTTGTTTTCGTTTCAAAATGTCAATCTTACATGAACCCAGACATAACTCAGTTTTGCCACATTTCTTCAGTTGGGGCTTTCATTGCTGTTTATGTCCATAAATGCAAATATTTTTCTTGGAATAATCAGAAATCAATGGAGTTAATGCAATATTATAATCCTGGATTTCCAGTACCTTTGAAACCAATTTTAAAAAACTGTGTTCTTGAAACTTATTTATTTATGGTGGCACCAGTGTATCTAATCCATACTTCCTGCTGTGTGAAACCCTGTTAAATTTTTTCATTAAAAGAAGAAGACACGATCTTGTTTAATCCTGTATATATGGTGTCTACATTCTAGATTTGTGTATGCTGTGAATGAACTTATTACTAAGAGATGAAATTGTATAAAAGCATTCAGAGGCTATGCATGCATGGTACCTCCAGAAAGTGCATACTCCAAGTTGCAGATTCCTGCAAAAATAAATTAATAAAACTAAGCAAACATCACATCCTGCATTTGTTCTTGTATGTAGTAGGAAGCATTTTAAAAGTACAGCCTTTTTTGGCCGTCATAGCCTGATTGTTTCTGGTCTCCCACTTGAACCTGTAGCTACAGCAAATTTCTTTCAGGGCTTTTGGGGTTTTTGTTTTGGTAATCATTAGGCATTTGCTGAATATTGAACGGGGGTCCAAATCCTGTTCCCATGGATGTGAATGAGCAGGAATCCCATTTAGGTGGTGGATATTCTGTGCAGCTTCAGGGTGGAAGCAGGACGTAGCATGTTGAGAGTGTGAGGCTGACCTTAGCACCTCTCCTTTCCTCTGAGTGGAAGGTTGTTCTGCAGGAGTAGCTTTATCTGCTGGAGCAGCCCTGGGCTGTGGCCTGGGTGCTGGGCTGGATCCCTGCTCATCAGCAGTGCTGAGTGCCTGCATCACAGAAATCCCTCTCCTGCTTTAACCTCTTGGAAAGGCTGCTCTGGGAGAGGGTGGAGAGTTGGAAGAGCACAGATCCGAGTGCAGGCACTTTCCAGGGCTGTGTTCTCCATCGCCTCCATGGCATCGGCTCCCCTCAGCTGGAACTCTGGAGCTCTGGAGCTGTGCCCTGCTGGGTTCTGTTCACACCCACTGAAGGTCCTTCGGTGCCTTCCTGCTGACAAACCTGCTGCACTTCTGTCAGTGCACATAGGTAAGAATTTAATTTTGGTTTCCTTTTGCTAAGTTGGATTTATCACAGTTTCAGGAGATGTTTGTATTTTAATTAAGCATTTGATTCTTTTCACTTTAGAAATCATTGCAGTTGAAACTGATTTAAAAAAAAATATATATATATACACAAAAATTAAGGTACCTGTAAAGTATATAGTGCTAATGGAGACCATACAGAGCCAAAAGACACCAGTCTAACAACAAGTGGTCACCATTTTTTTGTTGTTTCCCTGAAGTCATGAGGAGGAGGAGCTGCCTGAATTGTATAAAACTGGTTGATTTATTCCTCAGAATTACTTGGTTTTGGCAGCAGTGAACCATGTCTTAAACCTGTGGCTCGTTGAGAGATGGTTTGTCCTATAGTCTGGTCAGTATTCCTAGAATTTAGTGCTGCTGCTTCTGTCAGTTTAGTCCATGCTGTGATAGATGAGGGCTGTGCATTCCTTATTGCACCATCTCTGATTGTTAATGCACTTTTTGGAAGGAGGTGGTGGATACGGGATTTTGTCTGACAGGTGGACTCAAAGTGTTCTGTACTCAATGGGTCACCTGATTTTTTGTGAAAGCCTTGTGAAATTGTTAAAGCAGAGCTTTGTTAATTTTTAGCTAGAGGGTCTGTGATTGTGATGTGTTCTAGTTTGAGGTAAAGCCAGGCTAGACCTGTAAAAGCCTCTTTCACGAGCACCACTCTACTTCAGAAAATATTCTGTCTCTCTAGAAAACAGCAACGTATTGAGTAAAAAAAAAAAAAGGCAAAAACTCCGCAGGTAATTTTCCAGATAGGCAAGACTTACAACCTTGCATGTATTTGCTGCTTTTGCAAGTTCCATTTTGAAGATACAAAGTAATTGTCCTTTCTTGAAGTTAACAAAAGCTTTCTTGCCAGGTTTGCTTAAAAATGAAGTCAGTACAGTTCAGTTACTGCTTTAGAAACTAAACCACAATGCCTGGGAATGAAAGATTTGCAATGCAGGTGCTGCTTTGCTGTTGACTAAAGGCTTCTTATTTTTTTGGAAGTTTTTTATGGAAAGTTTAGGAAAAATATGGAATACTTCAGGAAAAGAAACTGCTAGGTAAGGAAGGTTTTCATAGGTTTGAATGGGATGCTCTGATTCCAGACTGGTACAGCCCAACAGTGTGTTGTACAATTGGTGCCAAATTCTGGCATTGGTTGCAGTGACAGAACAGTCACAGCTCGAATATTCATCCCAAATTCTCAGTGGCTCTGCTGGATTGTTCTAAAGTATCCTGAACCAGTCTTGCACATTCCAGGCTTGGGGGATTATATTTCATTTCACCTGAAATTATTACTCTCTGCTTTTGAGCTATTCAGTTAAATCTAATGCCTTTGCAAAGCAGAAGTTGCTTTTGGCAATACCCTGTGTAGAGTGACAGTCAAATACACTTTCCAGGTGGATGTTGTGAGTAAGCAGGGTCTGAGAAAACTGCAGAGAAGGACTTATGTTTTATGACATGATAATGTGAATCCTTCCCTCTAATTAAGTTTCTGTATATGCCTTGCTTTGTTTCGTGGTGAGAGCCGTGGTGGTGGAGAGCCTTGGGTGACTTCCATCTCTGCAGATCCTGAAGCCTCATGGCCTGGTTGCTGTTCCAGGTCACTGATTTTACATTTCCACCCCAACCCCCATTTGTCTCAAAACTGGTTGTTCATAAGCCAAACAGACATCCTTTTATGTTTTTACTTTTTTTTTTTTTTGGACCAGTAATGCTGTATGACCATGAAGCTGTCCCTGATCATCATCCTTCAAGCTCTGAAAATGTCAAAGCTGCCGTGAGTAGGTAACGAGTCGTGTGTAGGTTCACACTCCTCCTCACAACACTGGTACCTCAGGTCAGTGTTGTGTCACAGAAAGAACTGGATAAATACTTTATGAATCAATAAAGCAAATCTTTCAAAAATACATGTAATTTTGAAACTTACTGCAGGCTTTACTGTTTTTTTCAATGAAATTTAGCAGCAGACTGGCTGCCTTGATCCTGGTGCCCTTTTAAGAAAGTCAAGCCAATGCTGGTAGTAAAAATTGTTACCTCCAGTGAAACAGCAACTGCCAGCAAAATTTACATACCTTGTACACTGAAGTGAGATATTTGAAATATCTATATATGTTTAAAATATATAGGTTGGACTTAGCTTTTTTATTTAATCAATTGTGATTAGTGATTTGCATGCACAGCATTGATCTAGCAGTCTGTATTACAATGTTGAAACTGAGGTCCATGATTCAAGAGAGTGAAAGCAAAATCCTTTTTATTTTCAACTGCAGCACTATTAAACTTTCCAAACAAGATACCATGGGCCCTTTAAATGTTCTGTCATGTTTTCCCAGTTACTTGTCTTTCACTAGTAATCCAAGATAAAATATATCCTACTTTGGCCAACGAGGCTCCCCGTGTATTTGATGGCTTCTTAACTGATGGATAGCAAAATTTTTCCAAATTAACAGCAGTTTTTGGTGTGAATGTTCATCTGGCGAGCATCACCTTCTCTCCAGCAGCACTTCTGTAAATGGAGTAGACTCTTAGAGGTGAAAAAATCCAAATAGATGGACTATGAACATATAAAGTCAACTCCTGAGTGTTGAACAGCTGTGTGCAGGCAGGATATGTCATGAAAAATAACCATTATTGAAACATTCTGAGATGCTACTCAATCTGGAATGGCAGCTGATGCAGCTTACACACCAGTGCAAGAACCTTTGTTCATGTAGAACTTCAAGTTCTCTCTGAATTTAATACTAGAAAAAAATGAGTTAACTGTATCAATGTGCTTTCTTGCTTGGCTCTTTCCTAGGTTGCTAGTTAATTCCTAATTTTGGATTTTTCCCCTTCAGAGAGGCTGAGGTGCAAAGCCCTAGCATTTCTGATTCGTTATGATATCCATTTTTTTAAAATAAATTCTTAGTAGGAATTCAGTTCTGTCTCATGAGAGGCTGACTGTTTCAAATCCAGCTGTATTCTCCATGTGTGGGGCTGAGAAGCCACGGTCACTCTGCCTTTTTGTCTTTGTGACCTGCTCCCAGCACTCCAGGAGGATCCGGTGTGAGGATCATACCCGTGGCAGCACAGGAAGAGCAGGGTGTTATGCTAAATATGGCTGCACTGTTTAAGGATTCTGGTTGAGACTCGAATCATCTCTGCACCAAGGAGGGAAATACAGATGTTTTCGTGAGCTATAAAAACCACCAAGTGTGTGGAATTCCCACATGGTGATGCTTGGCTTTAAAAATGAAAGCGAGTTTATTACAGCAATAAATGCAGAGTGTGTAAATGTTTCCCAGTAGTTTTCAAAGCTGTTCTTTAAAACTGGAAGTGAAAGATAACCCTTTTGCTCTTTTTCCAGCTCGCAAATTCTACTGACATCAAATTTGTTCTAGAAAAGAATCTGTTTTGAAAGAAATTCTCTGCCCTGAAAAATGAGAGACCTCTTCCATATCCAGAGGAATAACTTACTGTCTCCCAGATATTAATTTTGTCTTGTCTGGGTTTTTCTAACTTCTGCAGATGTTCAGATCGTTGTAAGGTCATGCTCTTCTTCAGCTGCCAGATTTTTCCACCTGCCTTTGCCAGTTGCAGGCGAAGGCCTCTCCAGGCTCCTGCAGGTCCTGCCCTGTGACAGACACACACGAGTGTGACCTGGATGTGTTTGATACACCTGTCACACCACTTTCTTACGGGAAGAGGTCGACACTTGTGCTGTTCCATTAGGATTCAGAAATCCCAGCATCCTCAAACATGGGCTCCTCTCAGTCTTGGTCACTTCCCAGAGCATCTTCTTCGTCTCTGATTTTGGGGCAGCCAATCTGAACTACTCCTTTTGGAACTGCGCAGATCAAGAGTTTTGTGACAGAATTTGTGAAGAACTACAGCCAGCTGCTATTTTTATTTACAATATTCAGTGTTGAGGTGTGAGAAGAGTAGGTTGATAGTGAGGAAAATCAAGAGAAAGATGTGTTGTTACCTTGGTGTAGTTACATTAAATACTGTGTTCAAACATTGAGATTAACTTTTGGTGGTAGTGGTTATCTGTCCAGCTGGGTCTCATGAAAGCAGAGTAGAGGGAGACAATCAGTTCCCTGGAGCTGCTGGCCACTCCTCTTGGATTCAGCCCAGGACACCATTTGTTCTCAGTGCCCGTGGCCAGCTCAGGTCCAGCCTCACAGCTACCAGCACCCCCAAGTTCTCCGCAGAGCTGCTCTCCTCGAGCCTTCCCCCAGTCTGTGCCGCTGCCTGCAACTGCCCAGCCCAGCTGCAGCACCAGCACTTGGTCTTGTTAAACTGCAGGAGATTCCCATGGTCCCCCTCCTCAGCCTTGTCCAGGTCCCTCGGATGCCCTCCCGTCCTTCAGGTGTGTCACCTGCACCGCTCAGCTTGGTGTCATCTGCGAACAAGGGGGTCCACTCGATCCATTATGGTCACTGTGGCAACAGACTGCCCTCTAACTCTTCCCAAAAGCCATGAAAAAGGGTCAGATAAAACATAGATTATACTTTCAATGTTATTTTTAAATAAATAAATAGCAATTAAACAGCCTAATTTTCTAATTTCCTCTTTTCTTTCCTACTTGAGAGGGTGGACAGCACAATGCAGTTCATTAGCTCAGGGATGTTTCTCAGGAAGGCACCAACATAAACATTCTACCAAGTAGTATGTTCAGTTTGCCACCATTTCAAGTATCAGGAATGAAAAATCTGCAGCAGATTGAGCCCCTTCATGTGCTGTAGGGAAAGATATAATCTAGATTAAGGCTCTAAATGTCACACCTTCACGGAAAACCTTATTGCTTTTTCTATTTTTCTTTATTTTTTTATTTTTTTAAGGTAATGCTGCCTGATGTGCTGCACTAATTCTAAAAGGTGCACTAGTAGCACTATATCTATATGACTTAGTTTTGCTCATCAGCTCTGACAGGAGAAGATGCTGGTAAAACCCAATATTCCTTTAAAATGAACTTCTTAGTCTCCAGGTTAGATTTATTCCCACACAGCAGTAGTTCAGGATTTCTGACAGGTTAATCCCAAAGCCCTTTTCTAAGATTTCAGACATTCCCCACAAAGAACAGCAGCATTACTTGAGCATGGAAACAGTGCCCTGCTCCTCCCAGCAGGAGAAATGGGAGAAGCAACAAGATCTCCAGCTCTGTGGGCATGGGAGCAGTTAAAACTTGCTCTGAATCCATCAGTTTTATAATTCCTGACAGATTTTGAAAGAAAACCAATATGAATTAGTCTCAATTTACATTGGTGTGATACACGGGCCTCCCCAAGATAATTTTTTCTGTTGTTTCTCACCTTCCAATGTACAGAGTTTTTCAGTTGCTGTGGTGTTGTTCCACTGAAGTTGAATCACTGAATTTAACAAAGAAAAGTTCCTTACAAAGGGAGTATCCATGGCATGAACCACAAGATGGGTGCTCATATCTGTTTTGGTTTTCTTTCAATCTGATGGAAAGATATTGATAGTTTTACCTGGTGTTTACCTGCCCTGCTAGCAGGATGTTTGGGAGTGTAGATGTGTGCACACAACTGTAAAATCATCCAGGTTACTGGTAGGCTGGAGCTGGTCCCAGAGGGGCTGATCACTTGCATCACTGAACTGACCACCTCAGAGCTGACCAGGGTAAAGCACATTGTTCTGGGCATTGTCCAAATGCCTGTGAAACACTGCCAGCCCTGGGACACCCACCACCTCTCCAGGAAGCCTGGTCCAGGTTTTGACTACTCTCAGTACAGAAATGCCTCCTCATCCCCAGTCTAAACCTCCCCTAGTGCAGTTTTGAACCATTTCCACTGACATGTCAGTGTCCACAGTGAGCTGCAGGACCGAAGTAACTACCAGGTAAAGATTTCTTGAATTGGAAAGGGCTTGCAAGAGTCCAGAGATTTACCTGGACAAAGTAATTTAAATAAGGAATTGAAGCCCCAGAGATGAACCCATACAATCTGCTCTGCAGCATCGCCCAGCTTCTGAAGGTGTCTAAAACCAATCAGCACTTCTGCTTGTGCCCAGACACTTTATCCTACATCCTAAAAAGCCAGAATGGCCTGGCAAAATTGGTAAAGGGTGGTATGAGTGCCTAGAGAAACCTGATGAGAAATTCATCGTTGCAACGTCTGTGTAACAGCCTAAAAGTCAGGTAAAAGAGGTATGCAGCAACTGCACTTCTTAACTTTTTGAGCAGTTCTAACTGCAGAGAAACCAACATTTTGCCTTCTGGGAGTTGACTTCTGGTGCTCACAGTGTCTACAGCGTGTGTTCCCAGCATCTGAGAGTGCAGTGGGCATTGACCTGTGAGCCACACCTGGCCAGTGCTAGGGCAGTTACCAATATTTGCCTCTAACACCAAGGCTGCCACTCTGCCAAAGCTTTCCATTCCAAACCCTGGCAAAACCAGACATTACAAGGGTGAATTTCTGGAATACGACATAGTGTGTCTTGATCATGTCATTGCAGGGAATAAATTTAGACTCACAGACAGGCATTGGATCTGTAGGAATGGGGCTCTCAGGGTGATGTCCTGTCTTTCTAAGGGCTTAGTGGTCAGTTTTACTGAGCTCCATGAAGATCCACATGCCACAGCCCTGTGCTGAGCAAACCTGCTGATAGCGTCAGCCCTTTGCTAGATGCAGTAGAATTGCCAAGTACAGCATCCTTCTCTGGAGGTCAGGGCTGTGCTGCTGTGCCACTTGTTAAAGCTGAGATAAGCCTTAAGCCAAAGGAATGCCTGGAAAGCTTTTCTTTGCCTCTCCCAGCCAGACTCATCAAACAGTTCCATTAATCTTGAGCTGGGAGAATGAAATAGTTACTTTCCTAAAAAAACAAGGGAAGGAAGCTATTCTTGAGCAGTTAAGCAGCTGACCTTCGAGCAGACAGCATTGAAATAATTGTGAACAACTCATAGTTCATGGTTAGAAACACCTGCATCAACTTCTAGGTGCTATTAGAAAAATCTGCTTTAGTGAATGCCAATATAATATGAATTAACTACTTTGTAGAATTACAGAATCATAGAATATCCTGACTTGGAAGTGGCCCACAAGGGTCATCGAAGTCCAACTCCTTATGATTTACATCTGTTAATTAATTTTTTAAAAGGTTCAATATAGGTAATACAAGCCTTGAAAATGAAGGAAAACATCCTTTGCGACATCAAAATTAGAAACAAACAGAAATTAACATTATTAATGTACTGAGGTAAAAGAAATCATAAGCCACTCTGTGGACAGATAAAATATGCCTAGCTGGTTTTGAACAGATAACATATGTATTAGCTGGTCCCTACCAGTTTTCATTAAATTAAAATAGATATATGGAAAGTCTTAATACATACAGAAGAGCAAGGTAAAAGATGTTTGCCTTCAGTCCATTCAAATTGATTTATCCCCCACACTGGATATGCATCAGCTCAACCAAAAACAGCTGTGAAATTGCTGGGACTGAGCCTGTGTAGAGCAGCCCCAACTGAACTTTTACTTAATTACTGCATGAATTTATGCTCACAAGAACATGTCTTCAGTATGAAGCCTGCAGTGGCATTTTTCACACTGAAACAGAGCTTCCTGCACAAAATTGATTTCATTAAAATTCTTAGGGTAAGGTACAAGGAGAAGGTTTCAAAACCAAGCTACAAAGGGAAATAAAAAATCTGCTTTCCCCCAAAACTTCTGCAAGAATCCAGTTTGTCACAGGCATGGCCTCTGTGTTACTGCCCCAAATTAGAGCCTCAGGGTAAATGAAACAGCAATCTCACTTTAATAGTATCTTGTTTCATGTTATCTGAAGATACCTGAATTTAGGATATTCGTGTAATTCTGCCTGAAACATCTTAGATCCACATAACACAAGCAAAACATTTACTGAGAGCTGCCTAGTGCTGGTTTGGATGTGTGACAGCTCTGAACATCCTTCACAGGAATATTTATGAGAATGCAATAAGCACAGTGTCCAGCAGTTAGCGTTCCCTGTGCATTCCCAGCATATCTGGGCTGTAGCACTCACAGAGATTACAACACTGAGTAAAAAGGCATTAGCCTGGAACACACTGGTCTATTTATTTATGGAAGCCAATTTTATTTAACAGGAAAATATGGAATAAATCAGCTCTAACATTAATGCAAGTTCTGATTTTCAACACTAAAGCACCTTTGCAATAATGGAAATTCAGGGAAGAGTGTTAATGGAAAAAGTCTCCTTGGTTCATGTGCTCGGTTCTCTTTTCAATATGAAAAAGAGTTTTTTGTCCATGTCTTCTACAGATTTCAGTGCTTCCTTTTCAATCTATTTGTTACTTGTTTTGACAGCTTGGACTGTGCACATTAAGAAATACAGCAAAAATTGGTGCCAAAACACAGAGGTTACTTTATCTTGTAACATAATGACAAGACTTTTAGAGCATGGCTGAATATCATCAAAGTAAATAGCAAAATACCTACAAGTCCATTTATTCTCCCTTTCATCCTGACAGGAATAATTACTGTTTAAAGCTCTCTACCTGAAGAGCTATAATCTTTAGAAAAAAATCAACAGAAATAATCAAAACTGAGAAGAAATGAAACTGTAGAAATTAAATTTTCCCCACTTTGTCAGGCAATACCTGTCAATAATACAAGATGCAGCAAACAGTTGCCTGATGAAAAGAGCAAAAGAAGCATTTTTTTTTACAAAGAGAAAAAATCTTCAGAGTAAATTGTATGTAAATTACAGACATTAGGCACTGGAAGAAAATAAAAGATGCAGTGGTTTAGTTTCAGGTTCACTGTAACTCTCTTTTACTACAGCTCAAAGAATTATTAAAACAGACACTCAGCACAAAGCCTTTGTCAAAAAATCCCTATCTGCAGGGAAAGTTTGAAATTATTTTTTTTCAAAGAAAGCCTGAACACCGTATCTATTAACTGGGACACCAAAACCTGAAATAAAAACAACTGAATAAATTATAGATACCATGCTATTTTTAACATCCCGATCATCTTTTACCTGCAAAAAAGAAGATCCAATGGGGGCAGGGGTTTTGGGGCATTAGGGTTTTTTTTCTTTTCTTTTTTCTGATCTTCACAACTCCCCAAAATAATACAGAATTAATTTAGCCAGTTTAGTTTTGCTTCATTCACAGGATCCAGGCGGAATTATTTGCTGGTGCCTCACCAGGTTCAGCCAAGCAGAGTTAGGGGTCTGACCCACTGTGGTGCTGCTCAGCCCTCATGGCACATTCCCCTTAATCTCATTCACAGAGTCAGCTTTTCTAGGAAATTCATTAAGAACTGTCCAGGTTTTAATTTATCATTCCCTGAACAATTCCTGGTTTTTACCCCAACACAATCATTTAATCTCTGTTGAGGGAAAAGGATTGTCTGGACCAGTTTATCATGATCTTGGTAGGCTATTAGAGGAAAAACTGAAATGAAAAGCATAACGAGATAGAAAGCTTAATTTAGGGATTTCCTTGTTCTTTATGTCCTACTGTATGTTTAATATTCAAAGACAATATCATCTTCCTCATGAAGCAATAGAAGAAAAAAAAAAAGGGTTAAGAAAAAGTACTCATAAAGCAGAGAGGGCACTGAACTGACATACTGGAAAAGGGATAGAGATTTATTTTTTTAAAAAACATTTAAGCTTAAACTGTAATTAAACAGAAGACTGGCTGGCAAGCTAATATGGAGAAGCTGTAAAATAAACATTGCACAAGGGGCATTTTGGCTGCTGCTGCTCCACAGGGCTGCACATTGTCCTTTGGCAGGAGGGTGAGTGTGGGAAACCCAGGAGTGAGCAGCCCAAGCCCTGGAAACACTCACACAAATGCAGAGTTTGTCACGTTTCTCAGGGGAGAAGGAAATTTTTAGCCATCGAGATGGTATTTGTTTTCTTTTACAGGGTCTCTGGTTAGTCCAGAGTTTATTGATACAAAGTCCAACATGTAAATGCCATGGGTTTTACATAAAATTGTAATAAAGAGGGTCACAAATCTGCTAATGGTGCAATGCTGGGTAATGATTAACTGAAAAGCCAAAGTAAATTAATAAATTATTTGTTAGGCTAGAAAAATAATCTTCTTTTCAAGCACAAAGGATGATGTAGGAACCCTCACAGACAGCAACAGAAACATCAGGCTTGTTGTCTGACAGCTGGGACTGTTCTCCCTTGCATACTACCTGGAACTAATGCTTTTCCAAAAATAAATGTTCACTGTGATCTTGAGTGACAAATACGTAGCTTTTGAGGGTGATAAAAGTCCTCAGCTTTTCAGGGCTCCTCTATCTAATTCAGTAATGACCTGCTAGTGCCTTTCAAAGGATAAATATAACATAAGAATCAATACTGAGATACAGAAAGTTTTGGTACCTTTCCCAGTATTGATTAAACACCTTTTAGAATTTAAAGCAATGAAACATTTATTACTCTTTCAAACTTTTTTTTTTCCTGAAAAATTCTTACTCCAGTTTTGCCATCCTGTCCTTACATTCACTGGTTTCACTTTGCTTCAGGCACTCTGTATTTCAAAGAGCCAGTGATGTGAGATACACACCGAGATTTCCTTACTTCTATTTGATCTGTCTATTTTTACCAGGTCTCCTGAAAGGACTTAAGAGGCTGCTGTACTGGATCTGCATATTCATTGTTCTCATTCAGCGAGGAACTCAGCCCTCCTGTCCCTCCTGGGGAGAAGGACTAAGCATGCAAATTGTTCAAAGCTGATTTTTTATTCTGGAAACACACACCTACTTCTTTCTCACTGAAGCTGATGATAATGTTAAAATACAGTTAAAATCCTTTTCGGAATGAACCCATTTCCCTGGATCAGAGCTATTACATCCAGCACTTTGTCCTGGGTATTATTTTTCTTTTCATTTGCGTGTCCTTAAAGAAAAAATGCACTGTCAGGGAAAACTAAAATCCTTTCCTGTCCTTCAGCTAAAAGATGGGAAAAGCACTAATACAACAAAAGTAATTACTAGACATTTTTCGATTTACAGATATTTATCTTAAATCATTATTAAATTATAAATAAAATAGCGATAAACTATTCCTTTAGAAGTTGGTTTGTTTTTTTTTTGAGGTTCTTAAGCTATAAAATGGCATCAATAGTTTTGTTTAGTTGCAAAATCAAATTTCAAATAGAGAAGCAGTAGCAGATACCAACAAATAGATGCCTTTGCTTTAAACTCCAGCTTCATTCCATAGAAAAGATGCAGCCACGTTTCAGGGCTGGGTGAAAGGAGCTTATAAATTGTCAGGAAAGCGCTGATGTATCTTGTAGGATTTAAAGTCATGGAATCATAGAATGGTTTCGGTTGGAAGGGGCCTTAAAGGTCATCAACTTCCCTGCTCTGGTCAGGGATGCCACTGACTGTCCCAGGGTGCTCAGGGCCCCATCCAGTGTGGCCTTGAACACATTCCAGGGATGGGGCACCCACAGCTTCTCTGGGCAACCTGTGCCAGGGCCTCACCATCCTCACAGCAAAGAATTTCTCCCTAACATCTGTTCTAAACCTGCCTTTTTTCACTTTGAAACCATTGCCCCGTGTCCTGTTGTCACCGAAACTGCGGGAAAAACAAAAACTCTCCAACAACATTTTTAATGTTAGAGAGTCAAGGCATTTCTTTATCATCTGGCCAGGATGTTGTTCTGGCCAGGACGTACCACAGAAACCATCTCATCCACACATAGCCCGGGTGTGCAGAGAGAATCATTCCATGACACATGACATTTACTAGAATTTTCTGATCTTTTATACAGTCAGAACTCATGGAATAGAATTGGGTCAGTGTTCATTGGTCCAAAGTTGCGTAGTTCGTAGTATTTGGTCTCCTATTGGATCTGGATCTCTTCGTTTCTGAGGTTAATTAGATCTTCATTCCTTGATTTTCTTATCAGTCATTTCCAGAGGAGATGCCTCCAACTGTGCCAGAGGCAGAGTCTGGGGTAGGTGTTCATAGATGAACTGATGTTCTGCTGATGTTCCCTCATGGCCTTATCTCCTTGGGACTACTCCCAGTGTGTTGGAATGCTGAGCCCATCAGGCTTCACCCAGAGAAACAATGCCCTGGAAAGAAGCTTCTGTTCCCTTCCCCCCCAGGANAGGTGTTCATAGATGAACTGATGTTCTGCTGATGTTCCATTGATGGCCTTATCTCCTTGGGACTACTCCCGGTCTGTTGGAATGCTGAGCCCATCAGGCTTCACCCAGAGAAAAACAATGCCCTGGAAAGAAGCTTCTGTTCTCTTCCCCCCCAGGACAAAGGTGAATAAACCTGGCTAAAGTTATATTAAAAGTTTTAAACTGGTATGTTTTCCAACACTGTCACTATATCCCCATATAAAAAATTCCCCCCCTCCTTTTCGTAAACTGCCTTAAGATACTGGAATGCCACACTGAAGTATCCTTGATCCTTCCCTTCTCCAGACTGAAAAGCCAGTAACTTTCCTCCTCTTAAAATCGAAGTAAAATTCCTTCTGAGTTGCATTTACTAAGAACACAACAAGAAAAAATTTTCCCTGTGCAATTTAATATAAGAAATAGAACTATTGTCCAATAAATGCAGAATTTGTAGCATTGTTTGAGGCTCATGCTAGGGCAGGAGCCGGGTAAATCCTGCGTGCACCACTGCTGTGGGAGGTCCATGTCAGGCAGAAAGGGTGACTGGAGTGAGGGATTGACATCTGCTTCTTCATTTCAGTCACCAGACCATCATCATCCTCCCACCAGCAGCCCTCATCTTGGCTTTGCCAACACACCTGAAGCAAAGGGTGAAATGGGATGTCACCCTCACCAGTCCCTCACCAGTGACACCCCCAGAAGCTGCTCTCCTCAGCCTGCTGAAGCCTGTAGGACGGCTGGACACTGGTGCCAGGCCAGGAAGTGCCGCCAGGGTCAGCCCTGCTCAGAGCTCCCCAGTTTCAGCAGCCCAGAGAGTCCCCCGTGCTGAGCAAAAGCCACACACCAAGGCTTGTGCCCGTGGCCACTGTACAGGATGTTCTGGCAACAGAGCTGCTAAAACCTCCGGTGGGTGGTCTTGTCACTTCTATTTCCACTCTTTGCATTTATCTATTGTTCAGAGTGCTGGGTTACAACGCGGGCTGTAACCAAACTCTGAGTTCTACCTGCACTGCGTTTCTGCTGATGGTGGTGGGTGGTTTGCAAGAGCTGCCCGGGGCACACCCCAGCCCCGGGCTGCCAGCCGGGCGTCAGACGAGGCAGGGAGGCAAACCTGCGGCAGGACAGCCTTCATTTGTCTTCCAAAATCGATTCAGCTGTGACAGCTACACCCACCCTAAGGGGCTCGTCTCTGCCCATGGCCCCTAATGGCTCAAGAGCCCCAAGGGGCAGCTGTAGCGACCTAGGCCATCAAGGAGTCCCCAAAATATCCTGTGACTTGTAGGATTACGTCATTCCATTGGGAAATTCCTTGCCCCCGGGGAGATACTGAACCTTCCTGCCTCAACCTGACCATATAGAAACTGGGCATTTTGGGGACTTGGAACAACAACCACTGGACAGATCCAGAGGAGGACCAGACCTTCCACAAGAGGACCACCACTTTCAACAAGACTGCAACCATTGCTTCACCAGGACTGCAGCCACCCCCCTGACCACCATTTCTCCCTCTGGTTTACTTTCAAACCAGCTGAGCCAGAGGGAAAAGGAAACAAAGCAACAGGCACTGTGTGCACACAAACCATCTCTGAGCCAGGACAGCCTGAGCTGGTAGCAGCCGCTCCTGTTCAGAAAAGGAAACCCAAGACCAAATTGGTTCTCAGAGAGACCGATGAGGAGGAGGTGGGAGGTGGTGTGGCCGTTCAGGGAAGGGGAGCTGAGGAGAGCTGAGTTTGGAGCTGTGAGCAGGGCTGTCCAGCACCCTCCAGGGCTGACTGCATGGTGGAGGGGGCACACAGCACCCACGGCACCAACCCGTGGGGGGGAGAGCATCTGCACCTGCACCTACGAGTCCAGGTACTGGAAGGAGGAGGGCTTTGGCCTCACAGCCGAGCTGGTGGTAGACAAGGCCATGGAGCTAAAGTACCTGTGGAAGGAACATTAAACTCACGCCCTTCCTGTGCCTGACGCTGAAGCTGCTGCAGATCCAGCCCGAGAAGGACGTCATCGTGGAGTTCACAAAGAATAAGGACTTCAAAACCTCTGAATGGTTGGAGAGCTGTACGTGAGACTGACAGGCACTGCCATCGACTGCTACAAGTACCTGGAACCACTGTACGATGGCTATTGGAAAATAAAACGTCAGAACAGAAAAGGGGAATTGGAGCTGATGCTCGTGGATGAATTTACTGATGAGCTGCTCCATGAGGAACGGGTATGCGATGTCATCCTGCCTCGGCTGCAGAAACGGTACGTTCTGGAAGGAGCTGAGCAACTCGAGCCTTGTGTTACTGCTCTGGAAGAAGACATGGATGATGTAGAATCTAGTGAGGAGGAGGAAGAGGAAGATGCAAAGCTGGAACAAATCCTGTCTCCTGACCACCACAGGATAGAGAGGAGAGACCTGGACAAGCCCTGCGGTCTCCGGTGGTGCGGCACAGGCGGAGCTGGAGCAGGTCTCCAAGAAGGCACAGCCACTCTCCAAAGAGAAGCAGCCCCTCACTGTGCCAGGAGAGGCAGCGCAGCAAAAGCCCGAGATGGCACAGGAGCAGATCCCGGGAGAGGCGCCACAGATCAAGATCTGAATCTTAAATCTAAATCTAAATCTCCAGCACAGCACGTAGTCACAGGCACATTCCATTGTGACATTCCCTGCCCTGGGGGAGGTACTGGACCTTCCTACCTGAATCTGACCCGGTATGATCTGGGTGCTTTGGGGATTTGGGACAAAACTGCCACTGGACAGGGTCAGAGGAGGACCCGAACTTCTGCAGGAGGACCAGACCTTCCCCAGGACCACCGCTTTTATCAAGACTGCCACGATCCCTTCACCAGGACTGCCACCACCACCCTCACCCTGACCAGCAGGGTGCCAGGCTGTACTCTGCCTTTGTGGGTTTAAACCAGTTTTCTGTATCACTGCATTTATTGTAATTCTATTAAATTGTGACACCGACCTGAAACCTCTCACAAACTATTTGTGTGGGGTTCATTTCTCCCACTGGTTTACTTTCAAACCAGCACATTTAGTTATGGGAAGGAGAAAATGGACGTCCTCAGGCACTGCCAAACTGCTCCTACAAGTGAGGAAAATATGGAGGGAACATCCTGTCTTCTCCTGATCCCAGTTCATAGTCTTGGTAACTACTGGGGTACACATTTCATTAGATCTAATCGTGGCCCAGGTAACACCTAGGCAAGTGCCTACATCCCCAAAACTTCCTCACTTATTCCCACTTTCTCCAGTGAAGTTTCAGTGTTTGAAAATAAGCAAAGAAGTTATTCAGAAGTAAATGCAGTTATTCACGAGCAAAGAAGACCTGAGCAAACCCCAGAGACATTTAGAGACCCAATCAACAGCCCACTACTAAATATTTATCCTGAAGGAGCTGCGTAAACATAACTTGGGTGATTTTAAACGACTATTCAGGGCTTGGAATAGAAATGTTCTCAGGAAAGTTTTTTCTAACCAGCAATTAAATTCTGGGGTTTTAACTGCCTTTGGGGTATTTTATACAAGCTCTGCTCATTAGCCCCATCAGGAACAGCAGGAAGAGAATGAAGGTTATCTTGAAACTAAAACGAGCATGCAAGGAAAAGCACACTGGCTCAAAATTTAATCTGGAGCTGATGGCTCATCACAGTTAATGGGTAATAGATCTGTGACAGAATATAAATAACACAAGCCCCACCAAGCAATCTGGAAAGCACAATAATTGCAAGGATTTTACATATTCATCCACCTACTCACATTTTGATTTTAGAATAATTTGTGAACTTCTTGCATTCTAGTAATGAACTGCTGTTTCCACTTTTCTGTGCTCCCTCCAGAAAAAAAAAAAAAACAAACTACAATTTTTCAATGATTCATCATGTTACAGATCAAATCCTAAAAAGCAGAAAATACCATTTAATTTTCAAAACGCAGTCAAAAATAAAAACCAGCTATTTGACATATTACAACTGTATGAAGCACTATAAGTTTCTCTTTCAACACTTTACAAAGGGAGGCAAGAGAAAAATAATTAACTCCAAGTAGAATAATCCTGATGTATTGATGCTACCCTACATCACAGAGAAAAAGAAAAGATACATAAAGAGCAGATAATCCCTTGAAACCGAACAGACCTTCTATCTGAGAGCTGTCTTCCAAAGTCCCATTAGAGGACATAAACATGCTGCCAAGTCCAACAACTCACATACTACATGATTTGAAAAACAGAATTATTTTTATCTTCTTCTTGAAGCTTGAGAAGAGGTGAAAACTAGAAGCCTTAAATAGATACATAACAATACATGCAATTAATATTTTTAATCCACAACTCCAAGCGCAAAGAAACTTGCATTCAAATAATTAAAGCTAACAATGGCAAACCCGTTAGGTGGAAAAGTGATCCCTAGGGAGGGAGAAAGTGGAAAAGCAAAAAATCTGTGGCTGAGAAACCAGTGGTAGTCCCCTGGAGGAAGGGAACAAACCCTTTATCCTGCCTGTGCTCCTTAGGATATGCACTTATCTCATTTAGTAAATGCACCATCCCTGGGGCACTGGTGAGACTTCATGACTTTCCTCACCAATTAAAAGGTTGGCAGTGAAAAACACCCACCCCCACCCCTCTGGGACAATCAATATATTAATTAAGAGCTTTACCTTCCACCACAGAACCACCGCTGTATCACTGAAACCTGTTTGGGGCACAACTGTAAATAATTAAATGCCACAGGCTGTAACTCATTTATTGATCATCCAGGAGTGCCACCTGGGCTTCTCCTAATGCATAAAACAAAGAGCAGCAGTCTCCCATTGCCAAAGGAATGAGCAGTAATCAGGAGAAAAGCGTGTATCGGTGGAGGAGTATGGGAGAACAGGGAAGTTCATCTTTAATACAGCACTGGGTACAGTCATTCCCAGATAACACCGGATCCTGACCAGAGCAGGGAACAAATAGAGACAGGCTGACAATTCCTCTGCCTTGTGACCTTTTCCAGACCTATCCTCAATGATGGCACTTTGTGTCTGACTGGAGCTAATCCTGCAAAATCTGGTTTTCAGCTATTGGACTGCCCCAAAGGAATTCCTCTTTGCTTGACAACAGCTCCTTCCTGGGGACAGCAACAGGCAGCAGCTGCTGCAAAAACAGAGCCTTTCCTTTTCTTATTTATCAGAAACCATCAAAATTTCTCTATCTGCAAAGACAAGCACAAAAAAGCAGTAGAGAGAAAGACTAGGCCACATAAAAACCATTTCTATTTGTCCTTCCTCCTGCTGATGGATCACAGAAAGGAAAACAAACAGATTTGGGATAAGAGGAGGAAAATGTCCCCTTGGATTTGCTGGGGGGTTTTTTTTGATGATTCTTTAGACTGAATGAAAAAGGTGCCTGCAAGAAAGAAGGGGTCTGGGCTGGAGGGCAGCTCTCAGAGTGCCCTGGTCCCTGCAGAAGCTGGATGTGGTGACCACCCACCCTGTCAGAGCTGCCCTCTCCTCCCACAGCTCCAGGGGACAGCAGGATGGGAGGTTACCCCAACACAGAGCTACTTGCATTAAGTCAGGCTCTCTGCCTAGAAATAAACTTTGCAGGTCTTGTATGAAGTGTGCAGCAAATAGGAAGCATTAAAGATGAATTGTTAAACTCTGTGTGTTAAATGTGGAGCTGTTTCTCCCTTTCCCTGCCGTGTCTGTAAATAAACACGGTGCGATGCTCCAGCTGCAATCCCCCTGAGCGAGAGAGGGAAACAGCCAGGGCACCACCGTGCCCCCACGCCCAGCTCCTGCCTGCCCCAGCAGGGACACAACACACACCAGCAGTCTTTTAGGCTGATAAATGTGTACCTCAGACCCTTGCTCAGGGGGCAGCCCTTGTGTTTCCTGGGGCAGCACCAGACCACTTCTGCACCTCAGGCCAAGGGGTGGCACCCACACAGTGACCACTGGCATTTAGTCCAGTCGAGGCCAGAGTGCACCTGCACAAAAACAAGTCTTTTGTGAAATTTTAATGTGCGTGGCCACCACCTTCTCGTGGGTACCCCAAATATCAGGTTATTTTGCAAATTGTGCAGCTTTGACAGCTTGGATGTGTCCGAGCCAGGCCAGCCCACAGCCTGCCCTCTGCTCCAGCTGCAACTTTGGGGCAGGGCAAAGGGACAACAAGGGCTCTCCAGAGCAGGATGCTGCAGCCACCACTGTGGGGACAAGAGTGGTGTACGGAAAAAAGAGGGAACATAAAAAAGCTGCCTGTCCTTTTGATATCAAAGCTACAGCTCCACTTGTGGAGCAGTCAGGAGTGAGGGGGTTTGAGCACACAGGATGTAGGAGAGCTCCTCTCACATTTTTTGTGAGGTGGTTCAGACAACAGAAGGAAACATAACCCAGAGGAAAAGAGAATCTTTTGAACATTACGCACCAGTGCCTTACTTGACAAGATATAGAAGGAAACCTCCAAAAATCCAGCTTCATTTTGCCAGAAAGCTGTAATTGGGAGTCAGTTAAGTGAGAAGAGGGAAAATAAAGCTATGGCTCTGAAAAGGAGGCAGAAGGGAGGAGGAAGTGAAATGGAAGTGATGAAAGCACCACCTCCACTTTGAAGCCATTAATGATACCCAGCTGTTTTTCACCACTGAGAATATTACTTTCCTCCCTCTGAAAGTTAAGCTAATGCATTCTATTAAACAGGAAAGAATTTGAAGTGACTAATATCCACTCTTGTGCAGAGAGGCTTTGGCATGGTGTTTTCATCCTTCTCCTTCCTACTCTATCAGCAAAGCAGCAGAGAAAGCCATATTGAGTAGCTTTACACAATTAATGCAATTTACGGGCTGGCATTTTCATTAAAATCCTTTTGCCAAGATTTAATTATAAAAGTTTGTGCTTTCCCTTTACATACTGAAATAAATTTTAATTAAAACTTTTGTAGTGCTTTAAGTCCACTT
This sequence comes from Daphoenositta chrysoptera, assembly GCA_013397915.1. Classification (NCBI taxonomy): domain Eukaryota; kingdom Metazoa; phylum Chordata; class Aves; order Passeriformes; genus Daphoenositta; species Daphoenositta chrysoptera. The sequence continues at coordinate 173,810 of VZRO01003858.1, read as the reverse complement.
CCTTTACACAATTTATTTGATAAATTTGATAAATCTGAGCAATTGTAGTACTCTGGATTTTTAAACTGGTTTTATTCTTGTCAAAGACCCTGGCAGGTGTCTGAATGTCACCTGGGCAAAGCTGACATGATGTGAGTGGCTGAGTGGGAGCTGCCTGTGGCTGCCATCCTGGTCAAGGACTTGGTCTCTGATCAGACTACACCTGTCTGTTTAGGTCCTGCTGTTTGAGAATCACAGCCCTGAACAAAAGAATCCTGGTGTGACCCCAGGTGGATTATTCAGTCCTACTGCAAGCACAGAGCCTTGCTGCCTTTGAAGGTCCAAAATCATTCCTCAAAGTGCCTGAAGTCTCGCCAAAGTACCAGCTTGTGCTGCACACTGGGCACGAGTTTAGGGCCAGCAGCTGGTGCCACTGCTGATGGTCTTATTTTGAGTTATTTAAATGCGGTGTGCCCGTGTCAAAAGAGTGAGTGCACGAAGAGAAGAGAAATGAGTGAAGGGAGGTGACTGAATGGGATCCAGGACGATGCCAGGTCGTTTCCCGACTGATCCAGCCCCAGGGTACTGACAGAACGCCAGAGATGTTTGCCCACCTACTGACGATGGTGTTAAACACTCCTCTGTACCCATCCAACAGGGACCTACACAGGGACAAAGCGTCATCTCACCACACACCCTCGTGCCCGAAAAGATGGCCCAGATTTAATTGGCAGCAAGGATCTGCTTGGGTATGCGATGCACGAGGGCGAGAGAGCAAGACTTAGTCTGCTGCCTGCACATGGCTTGTTTTGTGAATAAACAAAGGGCTTCTGCTTGTCAAACTGCCAAGTGAGCGCCTTTAATTATAAATGAATTGAGCTTTCTTGAGAAATTAACACAGTCAACAAGTGTCTTTTCTTAAATTATAAACAGATGGTACTTTTCAGCAAAGGCAAAATGTGATTAAGAAAGCTCCTCTGTTCAGAAAATGCAATTTGTGCTTTAAAGTTTTAATCAATCAAAAACTTCTGATTCAAAGCAGAATTTACCATAACCATGTGGATACGTTTTGTTTTGTTTATGTTATGGTTGTTTATAAATTGCACAATAATTTACTATTTCAAGTCACTTGTGGCATTAACGTAATGTTAACCCAGGTGGCACCAGCAAATGATGAAAATGTCAAAGGAGCCAAACAAATATAGGCTTGTTGAAAATGAACATAATAACATAATAAATATCTATGCAAATTACTTCTGTGTATGAAATATGCATTGCTAAATGATAAGGCCCACACATGGGGCCACTTGACCGATCAAACAGTATTTTCATATTTACAGTCAGGACCACATTTCCTTAACATCTGCTCTGGTAAGAAAATGCCAGTGGTGACTATTTTTTGTTCTCTGGAAAATTTCCACCACATGGGACGCTACTCAAGCTCAGTGTAAAGACAAAGGGGGCCGAGGAATCAATCGATCTTACCTGTGCACGCACCCAAAATGAAGGGATTCTGCCACTGGGGGCTTTTGTAAACTATCACCATTAATTCATTTCTTGCATGATTTGGAAGTTTGTCTTCACTGAAGAAAGATTAGTTTTGAATAGATTGTATTTATTCTAATTTGTTTAAATTAGAAGTATTATGTGACTTGCCCTGAAAAATGAGCTGTTGAAATTGCTCTGGTAACAGCCAGGCCCAAGATGCCAAGGTGAGCTCTGCAAAAGCCTTTCTGAATGCAAACAGGTAACAGTAGAGCAATTCTGTGCTGGTACTGAGGTTTTAGCTCAGTCCCCGCCCCAGTGGCCGTGAAGCAGTGAGAGCACAGCAGTGCCATTACGTGTGGTGGGTGCAGGCACCACAGCACCAGCCCTGCCCGGAGCATCCTTCTGACAGCTCTGCTGGCCAGGGGCTGCAGTGTGGGCCTGGCTTCAGCCCTGAGCCTGGGAATGAGAGGGAATGTTCGAATTTATACAAATGCAGGGCATCAAACACTTATATTTTCTCTCCCAAATGCTGTTTTCCAGAAGCAGTACCCTGTTCTTGACATGATGTCAACCAGACCTGTCAAAACCCCTAAAAGATACTACCCTGAACCCCAACAACCACTCAATGTGTGAACTTTGGCAGAACTCTTGTTTAGCTCATCCCTCTGTAGTGTTTCTTTTGGGCTGGAGCTACATGTCTGTCCACCAAGAGAAGGCATACACAATAAGGGTGAATAAAGGAGTAATGGTCTGAAATTATGCTTTGAAAGCAGGATGTTGCCTGGCATTTCTGTGAGATTCCATACGCCCTAAGACTGCCACACATTATGTCACTGCAGGGTCAGGGTGCCAGGACAGATGGAGAAACCTCAGCTCCTTGTTCCTGTTCTGACACAGGAGTGCATTTACTGACACCAAGTCCAGACAGAGTGATGGAGTAGATAAGCAGACACAAAATAATATTCCAGCAACTGCTGGCAGCCTTCTGAACTTGTGTTGTTTACAGTGAGAGGTTCCTTGGAGGTGTGCATGCAAAGGTTGCAGCTCAGTGTAATTGCAGTCCCATATCTTATGCTCTACAAACCCTCTAACTTCAAAATAAAACAGAAACAAGAGATCCACGGATCTTACACACATTTTCTTCACATCAGTAATTTCAAATTCTAGGCAGTGTCCAAAGTGAAACACCCACTGAGAGAAAAAAATTACTAATTATATTTTAATGGGTATGGACTACTCGGTCTGTGTGCAACCTTGGTGCTGGAACTTCCTGACTTTTAGGTGAAAATTCACAATATTAACAATCTTAAGGGAATATCTGTAAACAAGAATTACCACACCACATATTTTTTTAAATTTTATTATGAAAGACCCACTGTCTTTCCTCATAAGTGTTTAGTAGCATTCATTTAGTGCAAACTAGTTTGGCAGTACTGATCTACAACGTGTAAGTGAGCTGCCCGTAAGCTGATGTTATCTTTGTTTCTATTGTGAGGTAGTACAGCTGTGACTCATGTTTCTGCATAAATATTTAAATTATGATTTCAACATTTTCATTTTGACAATACCGTGCCAAAAGCTGCTGTGATAGTTTCAACAGATTTTGAAAAGCAAGTGGGAATAACTGATTGGCTTTCTTTAATGAAGCTATAATGAACTCCTCCAACAATTTTGGATATATCAAGGATATTCTGTAAACCAGTGTCATCCTACTGTTATGACCTTTAATGATCCTGTTGCTTGTTATATTGATCTACTATTGTGTTACACTGTGTTCCGAACTGCTAAAATTCAGGTATGGTTTTTCTACCATTCCTTAGTGCTTACCTCACACACTGAATAATAAAACCCTACCTGCATAATCCAATATACAGCGTAGCTCATTTGCACATCAATTGTGACTCAGTATTTCACATCCTCATGAATAAGCAAATAACCTATTTCAAGATTAGCAAATAAAATCTTTCAGCACAATTATGTTTCATTTCATTTAATCATTAATTATATTAATATGAATTGCATTTAGCATTGCTTAACATTACTTAACATTTAAAAGTTTGACAAACCCTGCCTTCTGTGCACTTGGTTTGTTGGTGTGACATCAGCAGTCAAACAAAAAGCCTGGTAAGTGTCAAAGTAATGATGGCATGGTCCAAAATGTGCCTCTGGGTATGGCAGCCCCTGACTTGAGCTGGAAGTTCATCAGTGAGCTGAAATCCAAAGGAAGACAAGGTGCTACTTGTTGTCTCTAAGGTTTATGTGTTAGAGTCACGGGGTAGAGGCATCAGGTTTCACTTGAAGCGGGCTGCACCTTTTAGAAGCCGAGAGTCCACATAAGAATGGCTTGTGGTGGGGATACAAACCTATTTCCTGGTGGAGAGACTTAAAAATACATGCCTTGAAGTTTAGCTGAGAACTACTATAGTTATCATCTCGTATTTTGCTTCACAGTGACAACATGATTCTTGCACGTTCCAGATTCTCCCCTTTTCCTCTTTTTCCTTAAAAAAAACCCCAAAAACTTGGAGAATATCTCATGCCTCCAGTATATGTAGTGTGAGATCTCTAAAAGCATTTTATTTTGTTGAAGCACTTTCTTCTGCTGAAGAGTCAGTTCAGAATTGCACAACTGAAGAATCAATTGCCCTTGAAAAATCAAGGTTGACAAGCTGCACTGGTACATTCATTTCCCGAAAATGCTGTCCACAGAGGTCTTGGAGTTAGATTCTTGTTATAAGCTGACAGAGACTGAAGCAGTTTACATAGCTTTTCAAGTAACCTTCCTTCATATTGGGGCAGCACTCGGCTTTAGTGTTTGTGGAAGAAAGTGATGTTAATGCTGAAACATGATGCAGGAAAGGGCATTAATATTTGTGTTATGTATCCTCTCAACTGACTCCTGGTGTTGGAGAGGGAGTAGTAATAAAGAAGGGATTTCTGTGCTCATAAAAGCTAAAGGCAAAGAGTTCATGAATCTGTATCAAACAATGAGCTCTGTGGCAATTTTTTAGCGATGGGTCCACCTGCAAGACAACCTATGCAAGAAGGAGGGGTAGGACTGAAAGCTTAGCAAAAGTAAGTATCTGAAGTGATAAACCCAAATTCCTGAAGCTGTTTATGAAGTAGAAAAGTTAATGTGGGTGCTGTTGAGCACGCTGACTAACTCATCCTGTTGCCAAAACAAACAGAATACAACTGCAACTGGCTTTAGTGGTGGGAGGGAATCTGCTTGTTCTAGACAGTGACAACTGAGGGCCAGTGCCGTCCTGTCTGTTTTCTAGTTGCACAAGACCTAGGAAGTGTGTCAGGCCATCAGGAAGCCAGAGCTGCTGTATCCTCAGCTATGGGAGTGCCCCATCCCGGCAGAACTGAGAAGGAACAGTGTGGGAGGTCCTTCTGGCTGAAGTGGATGTTCTTTGAAGGACAGTCAGAGAAGGAACCCCCAGACCAGCAACCCACGGATCTGAAGAAAAAAATCACTATAGAAAAACAAAATTAATTACTCCCAAACTGATATCTTCCCATTGTAAAAATTTAAGGAACACATACTTTCAGGTTTTGCTAACTCCAATTTAACTGTTATTTCTTTGGAAACATGTTATCCCATGCTTGCCTTTTAGGCTCCTTTGAACCACCTAGTGGTGTAATTCCCTATGAAAAATAGGGTGTTAAAGTAATCACGAATCTGAAAAAGAGTCGTTTTACTTGAACTCCCAGTGCAACTGCTTAGAGAATGTCTCTCAGGACTAAACCAAGCAAGATAAGCAGCCCACACAGTCGGGCTGACTCTTCCAAAGCAAATACGTACACAGGGTAGCACAGTAATACTGCCAGCTGAAGAACGTTGAAATACAGCAGTGAGTGGCAGCTGGTTCACACAAACTGAACTGGTTTTGTCCAAATAAACCAGCACGGACTTCCCTCCGCCTTTGTTCTGAGCTGCTCAAGCCGTCAGCGTGTGCAGGGGATGAGCTGTGGCTGATCTAACCAGCCCCACGGATGGACCGAGGCAGGAGGGCACCTCTGCCTGGGCCAACCCTCTGCTCCGTGTCCCATCAGGTTTTGAGTGTCTTGGAGGATGGAGAGCCCACCTTTCTGAGCAACCTGCTCCCTTGTGTGACCACCCTCAGAGTAAAACATAGTTTTCTTTTGTTTGAAGGAGATTTCCTGTGCTTACTTGTGCCCTTTGTCTCTTGTTCTGTCTCTGGACACCACTGAGAAGGGTCGGCCTTTAGTCCCGGTGTCCGGAATTTATATCTGAGCTCTCTCCAAGTTGAATATGCCCAGGTGTCTCGACTTCTCAACAAATGCTCTAACACTTCCTCCATCTTTGTGGCCTGTCACAGGTCTCCCTCAGGTGTGTCTGTGTCTCTCACCCTGGCACTCCCAGAGCAGGATGTAGCACTCCAGGTATCACAGAATCATGGAATGCTTCGGGCTGGAAAGGACCTTAAGATGATGTAGTTCTAACTGCTCTGCCATGGTCAGGGACACCCTCCACCAGACCAGGTTGCTCCAAGCCCCATCCAGCCTAACACTGAACCCTTGCAGGGGTGGGGGATCCGTGTTTTCTGTGGGCGACAGGTGTGTCTGAGCAGGGCTGGGTCAAGGATCAGCTCCCCTGCCCTGCTGCTGCTGCTCTGCCTGACCCAGCCCGAGGTGCTCTTTGCCTTCCTTCTTGCAATTGCTGCAAACAAGGGCTCAACTTGGTGCCCACCAGACCCCCCAGACCTGTCCTGCAGCGCCGCTTGCCAGCAGGCAGGTCCCTGGCCCGTCCCAGTGCAGAAGGGTCTGCCCCTCCCAGGGGCGGGACTCGGCACTTCCCCTTGCAGGGCTCCATCAGGTCCCCATCAGCCCATTTCTCCAGCCTCTTGAGATCCCCCACCACAGCACTGGGCCCTCTGGACAAATCATTCCAGCAACGCTCCTGTGCCACTTCCCGGCTTTAAAGGGCTGCTACTCATTTGCCCATCCTTATCTCCACCATTGATGAGTACTACTTCCATAATTCCAGTAATTTATCATTAATATTTATAGTAATTAGAAAAACACATATGTACATATAGCAATCATACTGGGCCCAGGCTCCAGCTCGTAATGGGACAGCATTTCAGTAGCTGATACAGATCGAGGGCTCTTTAGATGCAAAGATTAGAGCTTGGATGCTGATACAGATATTAAGAAGCTTGCTTATACTGCACAGAGTTCCAGTAACAGACACTGTATTAGCTTTCACTGAAAAAAAATTATTTATCAACTTTTGAAACTAATTAAATTAATAAAATTCTAATCTCATAATATTCCAGCTTGATGAGTCATGAAATTTGAGTACACTCTTGTGCAGGGCAGCTAAGGGCAAGGCTGCAATTCTGCTGTGTGAAAGGAAGACACTGGAGTCTCACGAGCAGAGAGAGAAGCCTGATATTGAGCAATAAAGTGTTACCTCAGGTTTGTGTGCTGATGTGAAATTTAAATGTATTTTTGTTCCCAGGGTGCGTGTCTGTTTTGTTTCTGACTCACACAACTGATTTCCATATAGGACACTAAGGATTTGTAAAGACTATGGATGAAGGCCAGATCCTTGGATAATCACGGGGCACTGGATGCGTAGCAGGCAGCTGGAAGCCACAAGGAGACACAATTGGAATCCAGCAGGCACACTCCTTAAATGTTCCCGTCAGACACACCCCGTGCTCCTTTCTTAAAGTAACAGAAACTCCTTCTGCTCTTAGCTACACCCCCAGCAATGTTTGCTATTTCATGAACGTTTCTCCCCGCAGCTCACAAAGGCTTTTGAACCTCTAGCAATCACCAGACCATGGTATAAGACCAAAACCTGTTCAGTGTATTGGCCCACCCCACTTTTGCATCGAACCTGTGCTATGACCATGTTCCTTCCTGTCATTTTACTTGCATTTTCCTGCCTTTTCCTGAGCGTGGAGGGACTTGAGGAAATGTGATTTTTAATCCATTCCTTGAGTCCTTGTATCACCGAAGCAGAATGCAGTACTGCATGTATTTCACCTGTACATCTGAGCAACTTAAAGAACATGTCTCAGAGAGGCTGCTCTACTGCTTTACATGCTTCAGTGTATACTCATGCCTCATGCAAAAACATTAATGACAATGTGTCTGAAAGAGGATGTGCAAGAATAAACCGACACCTTACATCAATTCATTTATGGTACTTTAATACCAAGTTAATGCATTTCTCAATTAAGAATTTATAAACTGGTAATTCATAGAAAAAAAATAAATCACAGCTTCACAAAAAGCTAACTTTAACAGTTTGTCCCCTCCCCGCCAACAAGCAGTTTACAATATATTTCAACTATGTTGGTAGAAAGTTAACAGTGATGTGAAACTCTTAAAAAACATTTGCAACAGCAATTGAAAATAAAATAATGATTCTTACTCAGTGAAAAATTAATAGGAATTGTGTTTCCCAGTAAAAGATAAGTCAGAAAAGCAGCAAAAAATCCCTCTCCTACTTGTTAGGTACGAGTTTTCCCCCTGCCACATTTATCATGGGCAAAGGCAACACTTCAGCATTATTCGTTCCCAGGTTCAGCACTTCAGTGGTTTTGGCAAGACTCAGAAGTCATACTCAGAAGTCCAGAGTTTGAGGTGTGTGCTGCCCCCTGCTCCCTGCGCTCCACAGGCCGCTCCACTCCTCTTCCTCGGGTTACAGCGGGATCAGAAACAGCTCAGGGTAAAGGTAAGGAGTATGAACATTTTTCTATGGGATCATATTCTTTTTTCACTCTTCACCTCTCCAATACAAACTGGAAACACCAGAAATTTTGGCTGTCACACTTCACATGTGAGTATTTACAGGAGAGACAGGATTTGAATTATGCTGTTGTATTTTCACCTGTGTACAAAATCCCTTCTCTCTGCTGAGGTTATACATGCAACCACAGGACGAAAAATGTTCCTTCTCTAAGTTAAAAGTCACATTTTCAAAAGTCATTGCACTTGACAATAAAAAGGCAAATAATACGCATTTGATATTAAATATATTGTACAGACCTGAACTTCTGTGCAATTCATTGCTTCGGACATATATAACATCCTTTTAAAAACTAAGCCTCTAATCATAGTTTAACAAAGAAAAACTTTGTTAAAGACAAAAATCTTTAAGAACAAACGCACACAAAAACCGCTCCCTTTAACTCCTAGTGCATTTAACACATATTTGAAATTCTCCGTGTTGTTCCCACATTTAACCTCGCTGCCATTCCACACTGATCTACTGACACTATACAAGAACACCTTTTCCTTGACCTAACCAATAAGGCTGGCATTTGGGATGCTGTTGGTACAAACAGGAAAGCTGAAGATAAGATTATTATCTCACTCCTTTCATGTGGAAAACAAAAGGTTTCAAGGTGGATGTGACTCAGTTGTACCATTGTCTGTAAATTCCAGCGGCCCATTTCAGGTGCCAAGTACTTGCTTTGCTGAGCCAGGGTTTTGGATTGTCCCAGCATATTTTGCAACACCTTGTAGTTAAACCTACAGACATTGAAACTGAAAGGGAGATTTTGGTCCCTGAGATATACTAAATGAAATCAAGACTAAAGCAGTGATATTTAGTATGGAGTGGACCCTTTTTAATGAAAACTAAGTTAGCTTCAACTTTCTAAAGTTTAACAAATAGTCACTTAAGCAGGATGACAGAATATATGCAGTATTGGTCAAGAAAAGTGCACTGTACAGAGTAGTTTGAAGAGTTACCAGTTGCTGAGGACCAAGCAGCTCTCCTGTCTGTCAATAGCATGCTGTGTCAAACTTGTCTTTCCAAGCTAGCACAAAACCACAAAATGAAACACGGCCTTAACCAAAACACTATTTTCTCTCATCTCTGTAAAGGTACAACTACAGGACTTGGTGTACTAAATACTTATGATGGGCCAAGTGACTACATGTGCCAGAGTCAAACCCAACTTTTTAAGCCTTGCAACTGAACATTTCAGCAATACTCTGTGGACCATAGCAGCAAACTCCTCATTGCCAAACCAGTGGCAATGTGTGCTACTGGTAATCCATCTTGGGCTAGTGTTTAAAAAGTTTGTACCATGGAAGGTGTTTCAGACCAGTGGCAACAAAAATAATCAATAAAACACCTTTGGCAACCATTGACATATGAAAAGTAATTCACAGCAGCTGGAAAAATTGTAAGATGTTTACAAAGTTCCATAGTGCATCATTAACTTTCTGAAGTGTGTTGCATGAAGTACCAAACTCCTGAAAAGGACAGCTAAACATCTGCCATTATTACCTCAGAGATTGCAGGTTTTTTCATACCACTTTCTCAGACAAAGCTAGGCCTTGTGAAATTTTAGAGGATGATGTGAGATAGTCCACACAAAGGCTTCCAGTGCATTTGGAGTTGATTTGGGCAAGGGAACAGAGTAATGAAGGGCTGAAGACTGGATTTTCAGTGCACCACCGGGAAGTTACTCAGGGACTGGTGACAGATGGATTCATGAATAGATTGAACCACAAAAGTAGCATAATCACGTTGGTGGTGGAATCTCTTCAGACAACAAACAAACCGAAACAAAAAAATCAGCTGCATCCAGTGAGTCCACTAAGTAGCCTCATTTACCTTAAATAAGAAAACGTGTGCATTAGGAACACAAAGCTTATTCTAAAACATTAGTAACACTCTGTAACACAGCCGAGCTATAAGAGGACTCCAGTAAAACCAACTTTTGTTTTCAACTACTGCAATTATAAATTAGGTATGTCTTGTGAGATGAGACAAGCCAGCTCTTAAGCATGTGGGATGTGCACACAGTAGGGGAGCAGAGACCACACTATTAAGATGGGTAAATTTTTAACAAGTAGAAGAATTGAAGGAGAGCAATCTAAGATTATTTTCTTCAGAATATGGGCTCAGCTTTCAGAAATTTGGGAAATATTATTGCAAGTATCTAGCAGAACTGCACAGTGATCCCTATATATAAATTAGCATGCAAATTTGGCAGTAACTATCACAACACAAGAAACTAAAAAGGAAAAACAGAGTATTGAAAAAACCCCACAGGGTATTTAAGCAGGGAGAATATAGTTTTGCTATCAGCAGTGATATCTTATTCTGTGGGAATAAAGTCAAAGAACTTTATATCCCAGATGTCACATAAGACCCCATATATATTCAATCCCCACTATACCTCACTTGAAAGATGCCAATTTAATCCCACAAAGTCATTTATTTAAATTTGAATCTAATGAAATATGGGATTATTTTCAGTTAACTCCTATCCACACCCTGAAAAAAAAAAAAAAACCCAAAAAAACCCAACAAACCAAACCAAACCAAACAAAAAGGTACAGCTATGGAATATAATGAAATCTCTCTGATGTCCACTTCCAAAACAAATGTGAAAAACTTAAAAAAATCTTAGCATAAGGACTGCAGTTGTTATACACAGCTTGCTTCAACAGTGAAATAATACCACCCATTTCTCTCCAGGAGAGAAGAATGAAGATCATAAAATAAGGTACAAGTATTTGACCTGATTCTGATGAAATTATGAAATGATATAATTAAATAGAGTATTGTTCAGTCATCAGGTGCCAGATGAAAAGGCAGCTTAGCAGTTCTGTAAATGGGGTTTTGCTACGTTAGTGTTCTCTATTCTGGCACTGCAGATTTTTCCTTCACATTTCAGTAGCTGTAAAATCATGGCCCTGCCCTAGAGAGACGTGTTCAACATCAGCACTGCTGCTATGTGAGACTTAACTGCTGTTTCAGCACATGAAGGATGAATTCAATCCCCCCTAAATGCAATCCTCAAACCTACTACTCTAATGACTGCATTGGAGTTACAGTTTCACTAAATGATAAAATGTAACAAATTATTAAAGGGTGTTTCTGTACTGAATTAGAAGGAAAGCCTGGTCAGTAAGTTTTGGCTTTTAAACACAAAAGGATATTTACCAGAGCAAGTGTTTCGGGGGACGCAGCCCTGCTCCAATTGACAATGCAAATTCTGTAGTTCATGTTCTACACTAATGCACAGCTGGGCAAAACTACAGCCTGTATGTAACATCACTATTGCTGCTTCTTTTCAGACTTCATCATTTTTAAAACAAAGAGCAGTAAATTCCTTACAACTTCTGTCCCCAAGCTTACTATGTAAATAAGAATCCAATATATTCATATATAAAGTAATTATATTGCTTGCATAGCTATATACACATAGTCAGAGTAACCATGTTGATAGCTAGTGTTATCTGAAAACATGGTGAAAAATGGGTTTTAAAGGCCACAGTGAGTTGAGATGAATATGTTTCCCACTTGTGGGTCAGCAAGGCACTGACAAGCTTAAGGAAGGGAGAAAAAGAAATCTTTTCTTATGAGTTCCAGCAGTGCAAGTTTAATATGCAAGTTACTGATTAGTTGTTTTTAAAAAGCAATCCCAGAATTTAAGTTGCTTATCTACTCGTTTATCATTGATTTTCCATATTATTTTAGGTACCCTCTGTGTGGTGAAGAACCCGACCTGGAATTTATATTCATGTTACTTTGTTCAGCATGTTAAAAATTTACCCACTTATTCACAGCTGGCTTTATTTTATTCTTCATAATATAGATCTTTCTCACTCACAGATACATTCCAGAGTTAGTAAATCACTGTCAATCCATTTGTTCAGTTTGATTTTGGCTAGCACTTGTTTAGTTTGATTTTAGTTGTCCTACAAGCTGCAACCATCTCTTCCATGCAAGGAAAATTACAATCGAATAGTTAATTCAGGCTGAATGAGTAGAAACAAAACACAAACACATCATCACAGGACCATGCTAGAGTCCTCAACTGTCTGTTTAATTAACACCCCCTGCCTATCCCTCCAAAACCAAAACAAAAAAAGAAAACTAAACAACCCTCAAACAGTTTACTAAGCAGCAACAATGCCTATACTGTAAAATACTTTCTTTGGAATGAAATTCTGCAACAAAAAGGAATAAATGACATTATCAAATAAACTTCCTTTTCTTACTGTAAGAATATTTTCATGAAATGTCTTACTTCTGGCATAAGTAACTAACACTATCATCTATATCAAGAATTTTCTTTTAAAATTAACTGTATACTAACAGGTTGAAGATGCATCTTCATTGCATATGCACACAGTCCCCTCCCAGTTTTGCAGCAAAGCCTTTTAGGGTCACTTCTTTTTAGACTAAATTAATTCATTTATCCATCAAGAGAAAAGTACAAGAAGAATGTTTTATAGATTTAGTAGATGAAGATTTCTAACAATACAATAGTTTCAAGGGGTCCAGAAAAATTAAACAGGTGCATGAGGCCTTCCAGGGACAGGAGAAAAAGTTTTCACTTAATTTAAACAAGATCCTCAAAATAATTAAAAACCGTGCAAGAAGAAGTACGGGATAAAGGAGGATAAAGGATGAAACCTTATTCTAACAGCAATGCACACTGTAAAGCAGGCAATGCATAACTCTGCTAGGCTGCTCCAACCTGAACCCCTTTTATAAACTGTGTGCAGCCTGCACAGAGAGACAAAGGGAGGGGAGAGTCCAAGGTTTCATGTGCATCCAACAACTGCAAATTAAATGGCACATGAGGATGGATTTGAGATGGCATTGCCGTGGCTCCCTTAGGTACCTTATGCCTGATTCACACCCTCGAACGTTTGTGTGCATGAACAACAAAAAGCATCAGTCATTTCTGCTAGAAACAGATGGAATACAAAAAAACCCAAAACTTAAAATAGCACAGATAGTTTTAAAGTGATCTAGTTCAAATAACAACTAACCTGAGACGTACTTTGCTCCGATTAACATTACCATGCTACTCATAATAAAAATACCCAAAGGCAGACTAGAGAAGATACTAGTGTCACCTGATGGCATCCAGGGGATGGTGTTTCCAGTCAAGCAAATCAAAAGAGAAATATATATATAAATTGCAATATATGTGTTAAATATGCAAAAAGTAACAAATGTAGTGACATTTGCAGAAGAACTAAAAAAATACTATGCATAAACCCCATAATAATTAAATACAGGTTGTCTCTGTAAGAGTTCAAATTCCCCTGTCAGCACTATCTAGGTTGAGCCCATTTCTAGTATTCTTCAATCCTACCCCTAAAGTATCAAAGAACTAAGGAAAATAACACTTTCCCCCCAGGGGTTGGACCAGATTATCACTAAAGTAAGTTTTGATAAACATATGTCTTCAACATGAATTGAAGAAAAAAACCCCTAGTTTTATTTTCTGCAAGGCAGAATTTTTTATCCTTCAAAAGGAAATAAAGATATGTAAGTAAGATAAGCATCAGGTTAGATGTAAGGGTACTAAATCATAAAGGTACTGAAGTGAATTTTATTGCTCATGTTAAGTTACCTCTTTCCCTTCCCAATAGCCTTGGCAGAATTGTTTGTAAACCACAGTGTTAAATAAAATACTTAAACCAACATAAAGGATGGGAAAAGGAAAATTTTGGTGTTCAAGAACCAAGTGATCACATGCAGCTTGAGGGCTCCAACTGTGGATTTTGGATTGTGGGGGGAGTTTACGTTTTGAGGATTCTTTACTTAATACTTTTTCCAAGAAAAGGGAAATTAAATGAAGATAAAGCTTATAAATTATGTGTTATAGGATTACTCAGGACTCAAAACTTATCCCAAAATAGTACTAAAATAAAAATTCAAATTATAGATCAAAGAAGACTGCAGGTTTAATTTAATTCAAACATGACAGATGAGAAAGCCCTCTACTTCAGAAGAAAAATCTTGTTCAGTCCCTCAAAAGTGTTTTCATATTTTCTGTATGAGAACAATAGGTCTGTGTAATTCTTTACTTTATGATAACTTCTTGCCCTATGGGTCAAATAGATTTTGATGTGGCTATCAATCCCTCCTTCCTACACAGCAAATAATGAAGGCAAGATACAGCAAGAAAAATCACAGGATGGAACTTTTCTCCTTTGCAGTGAGAGGTTATGGGATAAGAAAATGTACAAAATCCCTGTGCTCTTAGAACTGTGCTGTATCTAGTCTTGAAGGTAAGATTATTTTCTTTTGTAAACCAGTACCATTCTGCAAAACCTGCAGCTGTTTTATAAGATATTGCTTGTGTTCTCCTTTCAGGAGGAAGACCCAGCTATCTCTTTTCCTGCTTTGTTTTCACAATGGATTTAAGTAATGATCTTTAAATCACTATAATAGTCCAGAGATGGTATGAACAGGAAAGGTCAACAAAAGCAAAGTGAGCTAGCTAGGTTAACTGGCTAATTAATAATACTCGACCTGCATTAATTTTTGATTTACCATTTGGACTGTCAGATGTCTCCCATCCCATAGATTTCATCACAGCTTTCTTCCATCTGGCATAGCGATATTCGCTTTCTGAAATTAAGAAATCAGCAAACAGAAAAGCCTCTCAATGCATAGGAATACAGCTACAAGTATTTAAGAACCAGATATGGCAATATGAATTTTTCACTCTTTTGCACAGTATCATTTATTTGCACAGAGAAAATAATATAAAATCCTTTTCTGAATACAAAAAACTCCACCCCAAACCCAGCAGTTATTCATAGTAAGAAGAAATAAAAGAAATTTTCTTCATGTTCACCAATAAGAAGATTTACAAGCAGAACAAAATGAAGCAATTGATATTTATGTAGAAACCCATCAAATGCTGTCTTGAAGTAGGGATTTTAGAAGTAATTATAATCAAAATGGTAAGATAAAATTATGTACCAAAAATTAAGAAATAACTGAAAAGACAAAAAAGCATTTATCTTGCACAGGGATTAATTATGTCAAGTACATACTTTCCATCTCTACAAGCACTTAAAAACTGATGAGGAAGATAGCTAGCTAAAAGAGCAATAATTAATGTAGGCTTTTTAAAGCCAAGTAAAGAGTATCCAAAATCAGTCCTTTCAACATCTGTGAAAAAAAAAGTTTGCAAATTAGATAACATGAAAAGGTTTTACCCTCTGGGTTGATCTGTGGTTCAAATCGTTCACATGTCACTGCTGTCAAATCTCCAGGATTCAGACTCCAAACTCCAACTCCTTCTGCAGCTCCTGCTGCCATAGCAGCTCCTAAAGCTGTTGTTTCAGGCATCGATGGCTTTACTGAAGCAAACCACAGAGAAGACCATAATGATTTTTAATGGAAGTGTCCTTGATGACATCAGAACTAAAGACTTACATATCTATCAAGATACAACAACAAAGCAAGCCATCCAATTTGCTCTCAACAGCCATTACAAACTAATGTTGTTTTCAGCATTAAAAAGAAAACAGGAGCTGTAAATTCATCTTACCTACTGGAATACAGAGGATGTCTGATTGGAGCTGCATGAGGATTTTGTTATTGGTCATTCCTCCATCTACTTGTAACTGACTTAGTGGAATCCCACAGTCCTTGTTCATGGCATCTAGAATCTAAAATATGAGTAGCAGATATTACAATTTAATTGCACAGAAGTGCTCTGACACCCCCCATGACACCCTTTGAGCATAAAACACTGATAGTTCAGCATTTGCTGATGAGGATTGGGTAGATCATTCTTCTCCCTATATACTAAAAGGCAAAACAGACGTAATGACAACACAGTTTTGTTTAATATACAGCACATGCATTCTATTCATTACAGAAATCCTAGTGTAGGTCTTTCTCCTCAGGTGCTCTAGGTGTAGTCTACGTGCTGCTTACGTGGCCTGAGAAGAATTTTAAGAAAAGCTGATGTGAAAATTTATCAGAGCTAACAAAAGAAGCAGCAATAATAAATGGAGTCCTTCAGCTGATCACCCTTTGTCTAGATACTTTCCCTTATTTGATGGATTAAAGAATTGAAGAATTAAAACATTTGAACTGGCAATCTTGAAGACACTTCAATAAGAACTGAGGAATGTTGAAATGTTTTGAAAGAGCGCCCTCTTCAAATATTTTCAGTTAGTTGTTGAAAACTGAGAATTTTATATCAAGCAAGATAGACAGCACAAATAAAGTGTTAGTGTAATTTTTTGTAAAATTACGTTTCCTTTTTGGGCACAGTCTGTAGCTGAAAAGCGTTGGAGTGTTTGCAAGGGATAATTAACTAAGATGGAGTATTTAATTCACTGATATCTCTCAATATGCTTTTTAAAGTGTTTCCTAAAAACATCAGACTTGCCTCAAACCTTAGTTACTGGTAACACCATGGTGTTACCCTACAAGCATCATTAAATACAGAATAGTATTTTTTATAGGGCTTTGTAAAAGCAGTCAGTTAAATATCTCATTTACATTTTGTAAGGTTAGTGCATAATTTTTGTTGACAAGCTAGGCCTTAACAAGTGCTGAATGATTTTCTCTTTGTAATTTTTCAGGGTATTTAAATAAAAAAAGAGGTGTGCTTTTCTCAGCTTTAAATGACAAAACAACACAGACCACAAGAAAAGACCAGAACTATAATATATTCTGCCCTGTTCTGTAGCTACAAAGTACCCAGTAATACAATCCTTACCAGGAAAGGTCAACATGCTATTTAAAAAAGAACAAAAAATTGTAGGTTTGCAAGATAGTGGAAACTACAAGAAGATGAACTGTCCAGTAGATTTTCTCCCCGTTTCCAGAAATTAAACCTTCAAGGTCCCTTACCAGAAAAATCTTTAAAAGAATGAAAGGAACGGCCCAGGATAAATAAAGGTTAAAAATTACAAGGTAAGGAGAGTAAGGCCAGTTTTCACAGTGGCAGCTTCTGCCCATGGCCCTGCACTGTTCAATGCACTAGAAATAGATTAGAAAACAGGATTCATAGCACAGCAGCAAAGTTTGCTGGCAGTACTAGACTAGAACTTATTTCCTTCACATCTACCATTTTACATTTGTCTAAGGCAATATCATCTGCCTTTTTTACCATTCAGAACTTCAGCACTGTTGGAGGCTCTGGGTTTGTTTACCAGTGTGTAAGAGCATGTTGGATCAGCATGCACTCAGCAGAGATTAAAAAAATGAAAAGAATGCTAGAAGCCAGGAAGGGATGAAGGAACAAAACAAATCATGCTGCTGCTATCTCTATTGTACGGAGGTTGGATGAAGAGAATACATCCAAGTATGCCAATTTTGCCTAATGACAGCATTGTACAGCTCTCAGAACTGAAAAATTGTTTATTTTTCCAAAATGCCTTCTTGAAGAAAAAACATAACAAGTGTCATCTGTCTGCATAAGGAGGAAGCTTTTTGGATAACAAGGTGCTCAGAAGCAGTGAATGTCACAATAAAACAGGCAAGAATTCCAATGAATGTGACATTTAAGGGTTTTCCTGAAGACTTCCATTATCACTGGAATTAAAAGAACTTTGTTTTTGACAAGGCAGAACTAACAATGTATCTTTAGAAAACAAACATATATTTTGCCTGTGCTGCTATGACTTAATCTGTTCATTTAAGAGTGTCCAGTGCCTGATCAGGCACTCCTGTCACTGTGATAAAAGCACTGTGAGTAGAGTATGGGGAAGTGTTAGATCTGTTCCAACAGTGAACTTCACCCTCACTCAGTCTGACAGCTTTATTCCCCTCTCTCCTACTCACAGCCACATGCCCAGCCTTGCATTCTGACATTTGCTGCATGCCTCTGTGAGGCAGCTGAGGTCATTAATCCAGCAGAAAAATAGCCCAGCAAAAAAAGGGATAATTTTCTCCTGGAAAGTTCACTGAGCTGTCACATGAGAGGGAATGGATGGGAGGATGGACAAGGAACGAGGAGTAGACAACAAATCAGTTCAGTTGCCTGTAACTTTACCCTGACTTCTAGTACAAGAATTAGAATGCTACTTCCAATTTCCTTCACAACCTTCTGAGGACTCAGAGGCTGTCAGCACAGCTTCAAAAGCAGAAGCCTGGGTGAAATTTCTGTCAATCTTTTTCCATGAGCACTTTATTCTATGTCACTAAAGAAATAGCACACTGCTCTCCTCATTTTACATGGTTTGAGCTGGGTGCTATTTTAAAAATCAGTATGTTTAAATAACAGCAGTTTAATTCATGTAATCAAATTAAGGCTTGACGGTTATCCTGTGAGGTCTAAGGATTTAATTTCCTCCTGTATTTGCACAGAACCCGTGGATTGCAAAAACAGGGAGGAGTAGATGGTGATATAAAGATTCAATGCTCATACTGATATCAACCCCTTTGATTTGGTTGGGGGATTCATTTCCTTCGTGAGAATTTGGGTTGGCTGTTGCAGAATGCCAGCTGAGGCAGTGAAGGATGGAACAGGCAGGAAGTGAATCCAGATTTCCCTTGGTTTACTGTTATCTGGCTTTAAGCCATTTTTGCTCTTGTGTACCAAAAGCAACATAAGCCATCTCTGTCACAGCAGACAATAAAAAGTATAGGCTCACAAACTAATGAAACTTTGTAGTTATGTCACTGGCCCTGTCATTTTATTGATTCTATGTTCTGCCCCTCAAAATATTCACAAAATATGTTCACCTTATTTTATGTGCTGATAAAAAGCAGCATTACCACTCCAAAAAAATGTACCACTCAATTTTAGCTAAGTCCACAAGAGCAATTTTTCAACATTAGCAACATGTAAAGACAAGAATAGCATCCAAGTACAATATAAAGCATATGATTAATCTTCACTAAATCTTTTAAATCTCCTATTTTCCTGAAGAGCTACAGTTCCTGTTATCACACTAATTGACAATGAATTTAGGACCCAATTTGCCTTTACCTCTCGTGTTTGAAAGCAGACTGCTTCTAGTGCAGCAAACGCGATGTGGCTTTTATTTGTAAACTGAGTAAGGCCACAGATGATACTGTTGAAGAGAGAAAAAAACCCAATTAGGACACTCTTCTTTATCAGACATAAACCTACACTTCACACCTAGGTCTTCTAATTCAAATCTCCCTCAGATCCATTCTATGAAAATTGCTTTTTAATATTAAAAAGCTTGTTTTCCTTTAATCTAAACTTTCTCATTTTCCTGACAAGGTGCTTTCAGGGTCCAATCAATACAGTTGGCATAAATTATTTTTTTTTCCAATCTGCATGCAGATGGATGTATATTCATCCATACACACACACAAACACCCCTATAAATTCTAGTCTGTCTTTAAGGAAAAAAAAATTGAGGTTGATTTATCTTTAAAAAATAATATAAATTATCACTAAAACCTTAATAAATTCTCTAATGCTTTCAGTTCTTAAGGAAAAGCCCATATGCATCAGTGCTGTGCTCTAAATGTTTGAAACTTTTTTCAGATCTAGTCTGATGATTAGTTGCTTCTGAACCTTCAAAGAGATTTTTGGATATGGGAATTATGCTACAACCAACCATGAGTAAGCTGAATTCTGCCAATGTACTCTGAACTGCAGAGCAAATAACCACCCTTTATTCTATTTCAACATCTGAGGAACAGCATGGTACTACACAGAAATACTGATGGATACATGCAAGTTCAAAGATCATAAAGGACATTTTTTGTTGTTACCACTCCAAAGATCACTTTTTAACCATTAAAAAGTTAAGCACTCTGATACGAAAAACTGTAAAAACATCCAACTCGGAGATTTTTCTTTTTCCTTACATACACGAAGCATCTGAATTCTAAAGATCCAACTACTTGAAACTTTGGGAACAAAATATCCTGTAAGACTTCATTTCCCTCTCTAGGAAAGTTATTTTATATTTATATTTGTTATGCTTCCATGACTGCCATGGCATGTTGTGATTCCAACAGCAGTAGGCAAGCTCACAAGAGCAGAAAAGATAAATGAAAACCTATTGTTTGAACTATTACCAGGTGCCTAAGTCTGAACTACCAGGAAAGGGACTGGAAAAAAGGAGTAGAAAAGAATTTTCAATAGACTGGAAAGAAAACTGTAGGAAGGAGACAAAGTGGGAAGGAATTAAGTAGCCTGAAACTGAACTCAAAAATACTAATCAGCACTAAATTCTTCCTTTACTACTTTTGTTGCCTGACAGTTCACAGGAATGCAGACCTCTTCTTTTACTTTAGTGAGATGAAAACCAGAAATTGTTTTCCCTGCCCTGATTCCCCACACTGTTTCTTTGGTTGTTTTTTTTTTTTTTTTTGAGGAGGGGGACAAGGAGGGGAGAGGAGGATGAGTGGCTGGGGTAGCTAGTCCTTCCTTTCCTCCCACTAGCAGTTGCTGTTTTGAACAGGTTAAATACAAAACAGAAACAGTAGCTCATGAAGATACCACAGAGAATGATGTATCTGGAGACATCAAGGCAACAAAAAGGACAATTTCACATACCTGGAAGGAATGGTATTTGTAAAATTATTAAATCCCCCTGCAAATGCAGCGTTCATCAGATCCTTACCCCCTTGCACTGGGCTCCCAGTATGGTGCATACAGTCCTGAAAATGCTGGCACAAAGTAGCAGCCATAAGAAGTTCCCACATCTGCAGCCAGTTTTTCTAATGCACACAAAAAACACTTACTTAGCTTTTCACAACTGTACCAACAGTTAATTGCGGCACTTAAAAGTGTTATTGTTTAAATAAGAAAAATATTCAGGATATCTTAGGTAGCTACAAACATAATCCAGCCATGTATACAACTAAAAAATACAACTAATGCTGGCCCTCTGCTGCTTGTTAACCAGTTTTCCTTTTGCAACAATATGAATGCAAGATGGAGCCTAGGGAGTTGTGGGAAATGTAAAATGCAAAATGAAAAAATCAAAACTGAAACCCAAAACTGTGTACTCAATATTCTGACCTAGATTTTGTGAGGTTTTCAAAGGTTGTCTGTCCTGTGGGTAAAGAATGCAACCTTCAAAGTAGTCCAAAAGGTCACACTTTACTTACATTTAAGTCAAGGCAAGCAAGTGAAACTGGATCAAGACCAAAGGGAGTTAAGAACTAAATTCCCATTAATTTCAAATGGATTTAGAGCTCCAAATTGTCAGCTTACGTATATAATCACAAGGCCAGCTACAAGGAAATCTGAAGTTTCCTGATATGAGAATAATAACTGTGGATATATGAACTCCTCAATACTGAAATATTTGTGACTTTAAAAATTATATTAAGACATTTAGAATTACAAAAGAGATAATGCCAATAAACAGCTCTTTCCTATAACAAGAAAGAAGAGCTTTTTCTTTTTGCTTTTGCAAATTTCTTCTGTTTCCATTGATCATTGATCATCTTCAAAAAGTCTTTCTAAAATGATACTTTCATGAAGACTCCACTTAAAAAAAAGAATGAAGGCAGAAGGAAGGACAAATTCAAACAGAAAGAGAGGATGAATCCCTACGTGACTTTAGCAGCACTGACAAGGTTAAAGGTCTTGAAACTCAAACCTTCCAAAGGTCTTGTCAAACTTGTGAAGAGGCACTGTAGTGTCTCAACAACTGGCTAATTTATGTGACAGCAGTTTATATTCTTCATTTATAATCTTCAAAGCTTTCTTTCAGAAAAACAGACTGATGCTTTAAGTTTTTGCCAAATCTTTAAAGTTTTACATAAAATTTTAATTCTAAATTTTCCCACCTTTGAATAAAATACCAATTTATTAAAAATATGTAATGAATGTCTTTACAAAGAAAAAATTCTAATTAAATCAGTCACTTTTGAACTTTTGCCCTTGCATGCTTCTGACATTTTTTGTTTTCCAAATTTTGATATGTTCCTAGTTTTTATGTTACAAACCAGTTTCAGTTCATCTGAATCAGAAAACATCAGCTACACAAATGCTAAAGGATTATTGCATTCTTAGCCAAAGCAGATTACCCTCCTCCACATCTTCTTAAAGAAACAACTTTGCAAACTGAGATCCATACCTCAATGGATGTGAGGCCTTCTACATAAATATTTGCACATGCAGAGCCTCAGGTTCTCATGTTTATGACAAGAATATGTAGGTTTAGGATCAAATATAGGCTGGTTTCTGTAATACAGACTTAAATACTCTTGGCTCTGGAAACTTCAACACTGTATAAAACCAGGAGATACTCTGTAAGTATAGTATCTTCCTGAATACCTGCTTACCAAGGAAACTACTAAAAAGTACAGATTGCAACAGAGCAAGGCTGACAAAGCACTTCCAAGGATTGATAGTATCTATGAAATACATGTATCAATAACAGTGAGCTTATGGATGCAAAGTAAATTTTTGTTGTGTTTAAACACAGCAAAATACATGCACCTTCCAGCTTTTCTTTATCTAAATATTTTGAGCTTTCGTTCACCAATAGAGACATCTCAACATTGGAAAACTTAAAAACTGAACAACTCCATACTCACCAACTTCCTGTGAAGTCTTAGCAATACCCAGATTGTCCCTCAGCCAACGAACAACAGCACCAGCTATTGCAACAGACCCCTGAAAGAAACAAAGTCACTCCATTAGGGGACAACAACTGGTAGCTTTGTGCTGCTTTTTAAAAGACTGGGGAGGAGGGGTCGCTGTGGCCTCCAACTGCAGGCTTACAGTAACAGCTTGAAGCACTCCCAAGAATGCTCACAACCAAACCACGAAGTTTCTTGGCATCTGGAGACTGCCATTAAAAAGGGCAGCCTGTTACACAGACTCCGTGTAGAAAAGGTGCATATTGTATGGTTTTTCTATGAGGGGAAGTTACAATGACATTTTCTAAGCAGTCTTCTTGTCTTTCTAAGTTATGGCTTCTGAATATACAGTTATGAGGTTCAGCAGCCTCAGACTTCTTTTCCTGACACATTAATATTTTTATGCTTTGATTTAAAGAAACAAGACTAATTATGTCTAGCCTAAATACAAACATCCAGAACGACAGAAAACTTAGGTGCTCGTGCATTTGCCAGCAAAATTTCTCTGTTGCCTCAGCAAATGGCCAAAAAAGCTTCATCACATCACAGATGGATAGCATGGCTTGTATCTAACCCCAAAGCCAAGTCCAGTAGACTAAGCTTCAAGTAAATCAGGAGCAGCATTATATTTTCATTCAAAGCCACAGCTAGAAGGGGCAGAGGTGTTTTCTATGCAGCTGGCTACTAAAGTTACAAGATACCAGTTCGATTAAAGGAAAAGGCTGAATCCACATTTTTTGCCTCTGCAAAGTGTCTCAACCAGCAGATTGTAGATGATTCTAGCATGGATACAGGACAAAGCACACTTAACAGCTTCTGTTGAAGCCACTTTTCAGACAATATCATTAAAGACTTGGAGGTGAAGAAGAAGCAAAGTGCAGGTGTTTCAGCATGTAGGAATACAAATCACTCTCAAGATAGTTTCAGTTCTTGCTTTAAGAACATGGGTTAAAAATAAAACAAACCTCTCACACACCCACACAAAATAAAAATCCCAGAGTTTGCCAGGTCATGGCAAATGCAAGATTCACTTTTCTCAGGGAAAGAAAAGGAAATGAATGCAGCCTCTCACATCCTAATAAAGTACCATAAGCCACAAACTAGTCCCACAGTGAAGAAAATCCTGTGTTGTCTTTGTTTCACATAGAAAACACAGTCTGTCTACAAAAGCTCAATATCAGCATTCAGTGTATGTATTTTGAGAATAATTATTATATTACAATACTTAGCACAGTAAGCAGCACAGATGGAAGAATAATCATTTTGCTGTTCCCAACAAAGCTTTGGTGCCAAATAGGTGCTCTGCTGATCTGTGCTTCAGAAGCAGAGCTTTAGAACAATGAACCCTGAAGTTTAAGCATAAATACAATTTTCTATAGAATTTGGATGCCCTCAGACTTGTCTGGAGAATGGAGAAACTAAATTCTGTAAGTAGGCACCTGAATCAAAGAGGTAAAAAAGCCAAATTGTTAGAGGATTTTTTTCCCAGAAATTTGATTAAGATATTTAAAAGTTAGAAGTAAAATCCATTAGAACAAAATAAAAACCATTTAGCTATGACTTTTATTATAAGGTAATAACTGAAACACTAGTACTTCTCCCGTTTTTTTAAACCAAATTAATTATTTAAAAAATTATGGGGTTTTATTTATAATATTCATTAAAGATTTGAGAGACTGAGTAGCAGAAAAAATGGTTTAGCCATCTGGCTCTGAAAGCATAAATGATGCAATGAAGAAATGTTTTTATTAGATTACATGATATAGATTGGAGACAGGGATAACCAAAACCACACAGAAGCCTTCAGGCACACAAGGATAACACAGAGCTATTTTCATTTCCACACAGCTGAAGATACCATAAAAATACCAGGTAACAGAAGTAAAAAAGAACATGTATCATTACAAAAAGGAAGAAGCTACTGAACTTACCTCTAGTGCATAAAAAGCAGGTTTGTCTCTGCCCATTTTGTAAGCTATTGTGGTTATAAGACCATGCTCAGAAAACACAGACTAAATGGGGAAAGAGGAAAGAAAAGGTAAAGCATGAACAGAGGCTGAAAATACTGAAATAAAAGCATTCAAATTATAATAAACAAGGGGTCAAACCTTCAAATAAAATATGCAAAATTTAAATAAAGTAAAATATCAGTCACTCTAAATAAACACCTAAGATAGAACACTCAGACTGCTGGTGTTAATTCTTGTTTCCACAAACTGCTGCAGATCTTTCCATCCTCCTTATAGAAAAGAACTGGGGGTCTTTAAGGGGAGTTGTAAAGGAAAGGGAAGCCACAGTTTTGCTCTAATTATTGAACTCCAACTACAAAGAAATAATGAGAGAAAATGAAGGGAAAAAATAAAAGAGCCAAGACAAGGAAAAAAGCACATGGTTAAATAAAATAACACTTAATCCTGTCTGGGTGGCAACAAGAAACCTATACAAGTGAAGAGCAAGAAACTTGTTAAAAAGAAGTTCTGTTTGGAAACTTAAGGAGGTAGGAAATGAAGTCTTACAGAAACACTTTGAAAAAATTACTACTTTTATTCTTTCAGATATTAGTATGTGCTTTTCCCTATGTCTGGCAATATAATTGTTGATAATAAGTCCAAGAATGAATAACATACAGTTGTATTTCAGAACTTAAATAGAGATTGTGAAAAACAAAAAAGCAAACAACCCAAAAATGCAACTGACCTTCTGACCTGTATTGCACAGCAAGAAACAACCTGTTCCGTACCTGGCACGAAAGCAAAGCAAAGTTAAAACCGGGATGATTAAAGAATAACTTGTTACTGCAATCCATGAGTCTCCTGTGAAGAATCAAGACACCACTTTTTGACACTTGAAGGCTTTGATATCATTAACTGATGATAAAACTATCCTCAAAAAGATGATTTTAATGCAGCCTGAAGCTGAAAAATCTAGTCACATGTCTCTCTCTTTCTCTCTGGCTATTTTTTGTCTAACACTTGATCAAGGAGCAGATACAGCTGAAAACTAAGTGTAAATGCCTCTTTGGTGGCAGTGTTTACCTACTTCAATTTAAGCTGATTATGAGAACAACTTTATAAAATAAATATTTCACAATATTAAAGGGGAAGTTTAGGAAACTATGTTCCTGTCATAAAGAAGACAGTTTTCTTTTAACATATTCTGTTCAAAAATTTCCAAAAATGCCATGTTTCCCATTTGAAGACCAGATCACATATGTGTGTGCATAGACACTCATGCAAGAACAAAGTTTAATGTAAGGAGTACAAAACCACTCTAATTTACTCCAAGAAATTATTCTAGAGAAAAATATTCCTTACCTTTTTAAAACCCTCAAAATTAGTATCTTAAACCAGTACTGAGATAGCCTTCAGTTATATTTGGAAAAAGAAATAGTAAAGCAATAACAGAAACGAATTAAAACAAAACAGACTAATATGTAATCATACCTGTGAAACTCCCAAACTGTGTATGTCCCTACATGCTTAGTTAAGCACCTGGGTGTAAATGGAGCAGTAAGTCATTTCAGCAGAGAGCTTTTCATCCAATGATTGTTTGATTATACCAGTTGCCTGATTTAACTGATCAGCTATTTTAAACAAGGGACACTAGGAGGCTGAGAAACAGGAAAAAGCAAATTTAAAATTCTCCACTCTGAGCTAGACATAGAAGCAAAACTAAGCACTGCAACTGAAACGGACCTTTCCCATCTATCCAATCTGTGTCATTCCAGTCTGTGCAATCCAACTCACAGGCCTGTATTTGTTTAACCTTAGGTCACAATTTCAATAACACTGTAACTGTTTTAATCTGTGTTTTGAAGAATGTTAAAATGAAAACCCCCCTGTCACATAGAGATTTTCCTCACAGTGACTGTGTTCCAAAATATACCTCACAAGCCATGTAACTTTAATATCTTCAATACTTTATCTAAGAGTCAAGACATGGTTTACTTTGTGGGTCAACACAGTCAAAAGGTAGATCTGTAATTACATGTTGACTACAAAAGCATTTGGCAGTTGCTTGAAAGAGAACATAACACTAAATTCAAAACAGAGCAGTGTGTTTATCTTGAAACTTTCCTACTAACTTACGTGTTTTTTGCTTGTCCATCTCGAAAACACATTTGCCCAACAAGAGCAGCAGACTGGTCACCCAAGCACTGAAAGTGAAAGATTTTTTCCTTTAGCAAATGTCCTCACATAAATTACATATTTGCCTATAACTCTACTCTATTAGTAGCACACAGGTAATTGAAAGTGAGGAAAAACCTACAGAGAAAAGTTATGCCTTTTATTACTCTTCCCTCTGTAAGAACTGCAAATGAAATGTGTTGTGCTACTTATGGTGAACAAATTAAAGAAATAAAAACTAAAATTTACTATCTTTATACATGTTATTGGAAAAAGCTGAGAATTTGCCCAGCATTTCTGCATTATGTATATACTTCTTTTATATATATGATGCAAAGCTTGCTTCCATTTTGTAATGTTACTCATTTACTTAGAGATCCCACATTTCCAACAGCACTACACAGATTCATTAAAGCTCTCATTTGTATTTCCACAGCCAGACCTTAATAATAACAGATCAAGCCAACCAATAATTAATCTTCAGAAGTCTACTTCCTGTTTAACCTGAACTAAAAACCCAAAAACTTAATTCATAGCAGGATTCACTCATCTTTAAAGCTTTTTCCTGTGAAGCTATGTTCATGCAGTTCCAGGCTTTTATGCCAGAATGTAAGTTGAAGTAGGACTTACCCCAGAAATTGGTACACCCGTCAAAGCTCCAGATTTCTGTTTTGCAAAAACAGAAAGCAAAACTCTGAGTTAGCTTTCCATGACTAGAATTGAAGGCAATGAAAAATAAGCCAAACTTCTAATGCTCAAAGGAAAACAAAGAAGGGTCATGTAAGGAACATTGTTCCATTCAGGTGTACACTTTGTTTCAGCTTAGTGCAGCTCATGTCTCAACCACTAAGGAATGAAGAGCAGGAAATTTTACAAATATACTTTATGTGACCTCAAAAGTTCCGAGCATAAATTTTCTTGAAATATTACTATACAGAAAATCCAGTTCAGTGTAAGCTGTGCAGTAAGTGCCAAGTGTAAAATGTATAAGTGCAAAATGGTAAAGTGACTAGGAGAAAAACCATGGCTGTGGTGACATCCTCAGCAAAGACAGATGCTGGATTTTAAGATTCAGTGTTTTAAGTCTCATCTAGACTCTCTTCCAAGCACTACCAGAGTTATTCAGTTACATTCCTGTTACAGAATCATAAAATCATTTAAATTGGAAAAGACCTCTAGGATCATCAAGTCCAACTGCTAACCCAGCACTGCCAAGTTCACCACTATCCATGTCCCTAAGTGCCACATCTATACATCGTTTAAGTACCTCCAGGGATGGTGACTCCACCACTTCTCTGGGTAGCCTGTTCCAATGCTTGACAACCTGTGAAGGCTCTTGTTTTATCACTTATTACCTGGGAGAAGAGACCGAGCACCACCTGCCTACAAACTCCTTTCAGGGAATTGTAGAGTGGTAAGGCTCCCTCTGAGCCTCCTTCTC
This sequence comes from Daphoenositta chrysoptera, assembly GCA_013397915.1. Taxonomy (NCBI): domain Eukaryota; kingdom Metazoa; phylum Chordata; class Aves; order Passeriformes; genus Daphoenositta; species Daphoenositta chrysoptera. The sequence goes on along the minus strand of VZRO01003858.1, from coordinate 145,462 downwards.
TCCAGGCTGACCCCCCCAGCTCCCTCAGCTGCCCCTCATCAGACCTGTGCTCCAGACCCTTCCCCAGCTCTGTTCCTTCTCTGGACTCACTCCAGCCCCCCAAAGCCTTTCTTGTAGTGAGGGGCCCAGAACTGAGCACAGGATTTGAGGTGTGGCCTCAGCAGTGCCGAGCACAGGGGACAATCCCTGCCCTGCTCCTGCTGCCACACCACTGCTGATCCAGGCCAGGTGCCTTTGGCCCTCCTTGGGCACACCTGGCTCATGTTCAGCTGCTGTCACACAGCACCCCCAGCTCCTTTTCCCCCAGGCACCTCTCCAGCCACTCTTCCCCAGCCTGGACCTCTGCCTGAGGCTGTTGGACCCAAGTGCAGGACCCAGCACTTGGCATTGCTGAACCTCATACAATTGCTCTCAGCCCATCGCTCCAGCCTGTCCCTCTGCAGAGCCTTCCTGCCCTCCAGCAGATCAAATTTCTGCCCAACTCAGTGTCATGTGCAAACTTAGTGAGGGTATCCTGAAAATTTTATTAAATTATTTAACTATTTCCTGACAACTTCTATTTGTTTCTTTAAATTGCTTCTTTTGAAATTGTGAAAATGCATTTTCAGTAAAGCCATGCAAGTGTATTTCCAATCTGAATTTCTTTTTCTTTAATTCTCATTTTAATTAACTGGATTCAAGATAACTGTGTTTATAAATGCAGTAAAAAACTCTACATGAATCTGATGTTTAGCTGCCATAGAATTAATATTTTTAGACAGAATGGACAGCTTTTCTCATTTATAAAATGTTATAGCTAACATTTATTAGACAGTAGCTGTAATTTTTAGCTCACTATAAAAAGAAATATTCAACAGTGTGGAAATTAAGACAAACACATACACTGAGATCACATTTGAGAAATAATTTGGCATGAACTCTAATTGAATTATCTCAGATTTGGAAACACACAGCAAATTCATTGGTCTAGAAAGTGCACTTTTACTAATTCTTAAACGAATGAAAATGCACAGCATCTGAGCAGAATGGGTAAGATATAGGTGGTCAGCCTAATGGAAGCCTCTACTCACCCGGCTAGGACAGATTTTCTACAGCCAGCAAAAGGAAGAAAAAGAAAAAAAATGGAAAGAAAGGGGAAGAGAAACAGAAGTTCACATTTACAGTGATGAGCAATTCTGTTCTGGTGGTCAGGCAGTATCTTTTCCCATTTACCTTGCTCATTCAGCTTAATACAAGTCACTCTCATCTGACCTTCACATAAACAAACATCAGCAATGACTACTAGTGGCATTTCCATTAACACAACAAAAATATTTACATTTCAGGGAAGATAGAGTTCTATTTAAAAAAAAAAAATCCTGTAACTTGTCTTCACTTCAAAACGTATGTGTTCTTATTTAACAATAACTCAAATTACCAGGAAAAAGAATGCAAAATCACAACATCCAGTTTATCCAATCTCGAAGTTCATTAATTAGATGCCACTGTGTCAGAAGAGTCGGTGCTGCATTAAAGTAATCAAATACTCAACTTCCTATAATATTATATAACAGTAGGTAACAGCATATCAATCATAAATTAAACAACACTGGTCTAGAAAAAAACATTAGTTCTAATCTATAGAATCTGTCAAATCCAAATGGATATAGTTATATTTTTACAAGATTAATTTCAACAAATACTGGAAAACATACCATCAGGCCATAAATCTCCGAGGAGCTTCGTACGTTTGGAAGTATTTCCATAGGAATATCAAAGAACCTGAGCTCAACAAAAAATTATGTATATTATATGGTCAGTGCTTAATCAGAAAGCATTTTGCATTTACTTTCTTAAATAAGTTTAAGTTATAAAGAAAAAAAAACTATAAAAGGAACTTCTTTTTCTAGGTTTTAATCTATAGCTATGTGTTTTTCCACTTGTTACAGTGGACACTGAATTTTGGAGTAAAACAGCATATATTTCAATTTTTGAGGACATATCCAACTCTTTTACACGGAAATTTCATTCCTCTTCCAACAATATCTTAATAATACACTTGTTAGTAAATTCAATTTAAAATAGAGATACTATCATTCTAGCTGCCTTACAAATTTGATTAAGTAATAAAGAAACCATTAAATCACAATATTGTGAGCTGGAAGGGATCCACAAGGATCACTGAGTCAAACTCTCAAGTGAATGGCCTGTACAGGGATTGAACCCACAACCTGGGCATTACTAGCATCATGCTCTAGCCAACTGAGCTAAATTGTTTCCATGAACCATGCCTCCACCTAGAGAAAGATTCTGCTACTTTTGGTTAATCCAGACCATTTTAAATTGGACATGTGGAGAACAATGAATCTTAGTTATTAATGTCAACAGTAAATAGAACAGTACCTGCTGATCTTAGTTTGGATAAGAGATTCTTACCATTAAATGTCAGAAACTATTTAAATAACAGTATTACTGAAAAACAGAGCTTACTTGCAGAGCTCAGGATCCCATTCCAAGGAATGAATGTTGAACAACATTGTTCTACTGGCATTGGTGACATCTGTACAGTGAATGCCTCCATTCTTTCCACCTGTCAAACTCTGAGCAAAAAAATAACAGCATTCATCAAGGAGAGATATAGGTTTACTTCAAAAAATTGCAAAAAAAAATTCAAAACCACAAAGTTTTCAGCCTGGGACTGGGAACTCAGGTATTTCTGCAACAACCAAGAGACAGACTGAATATACCTTTCTAAAGTCTAAGATTTTTCTGAAAGTGTGAGCGAAATTTTACAGCAACCTATAATGGTAAACTACACATAAGCATCTAGAAAAAAATATACTGGTACAGGGACAGTAAATCTTGCAAGGAACTTTGATGGAATTTCTTCAGTGGCTTGTATTGACATCATTGTGTCATCAGTGGGCATCGTGTATCACAGGCACAGAGATTTGCATGATATGGAAATTCATTGTAAAAAGAGTGATAATAAACAATAATTTGTAAAAAAATACATACCCATATAAGCCATGAATCAATAGTCCCAAACATAGCTCTTCGATCCTCAACTGCTTTCCTAATCTCTTCCACATTATCCAAAAGCCACCGAAGTTTCACTGCACTAAAATAAGTGCTAAGTGGAAGACCAGTCTTAAACTGTAAAATTTTTAAAAATTATTTAAACACTATGCAAGTATCTTTTCCATAAATACTGTAGTTATACATAAAAATGGTGACAGTAAGGGAAAAAAATAAGATAAAAAACTCAGAGAAACACAAACTTGTTATTTAAATAAGTACTAAGCATACAACACACAAGTCTGAAAACATCAAAATCAAATGACCAGTGCAATAATGGACAAAGATCAAAGCTGATCTAAATGCAGTTCAAAGATCATTTACGTGGAAAAAGTTGTTTACAGAAGGCCTGTCTTATCTAGGATATCTCCGTATCACTAGATAATAAGTAACAACAACAACAAAAATGAGCAGGACAACACAGGAAAGATTAAATTTGTATTCGACTACAACCTGAAAATCAAGAAAGTTTATATATTTTTGACATCTCTTCCTGCCTATAGGAAAACATATAAAAAATACATAATACTTACACAATCAGTAAAGGACAATATTAATCAAACAATTGTGACACCTTTTTGCAAGCATTTAGTTTCCAAATCATTATATATTTGCTCATAAAAAGAGAATGAATTTGCTTTTTATGAACAATCTTCCTAGTTCTCAGATTGGATGCAATAATGTCAATATTAAGGCATGAGAATGGATAATACCTTTCATACCAGTAAATTATTTCCCAGTTCTTTTTCTACTTGATCTTAATTTTTCTGTGTAATGTTTACTTAATATTGGCTAGACACCACAGGATTAGGTCTCACTATTACTCATTTAACTCTTCTAGTGAGAAATTAAAGGACTGTTAACCATTTATATTAAGGAAATAAAAAAATTTCTAGTCTCAGATTGGTGTCTTAGGCACATTTTTTACTTTTTGACATGCTAAGAAGAGACTAGAAACTACAATTGACTTTGTTCAGGGGAATTTTAAACACATATATCCAAAAAATTATATATTGCAGCAGCTAGCATTTAAATGTTCTGGAATATCTCTTACCTTAGAAAAAGTTTTGTTTTTTCCTGGAATTCTTTTAAGAAGACGTTCAACTGTTGACTGGGTTCTCAGGTCAAGCCACACTAAAACATGAAAAAAATTACCCGATCAAGTGATTTAATACACAAAACGTGACATGTTCAGCCTGCTTCTATGAAATCACAGCTCTTGCCAGTAAATTCCTGTCTATTTTTATCTTAAAGTTGAAAGAATATTGTATTGCCATTGTATTTTAAAGGTACTGCTGTAAAAATTAAAAATGGTTAGATAAATTCATTTGATTTAGAAGAATAAATGATTTGAGAAACAAACAGGATTTCCCATGAATAGGATATATACTTTATCAGAATATAAACAAGTGACTAATGCTACTTTGCAGCAGATGACTGTGACTAAAACAAATAGCAGGCTGATTATTTACTATTTCTACGTAAACTTTCAACTAAAAGACTATGTTGGAGTTATCAAGGTATAGCTGGGTTTAAGATAAAGCTGTTAATTAAATATATTTGACTATAGAAGAGCCCTGGTTTTACAGTCATACTATGCCAAACTATATCTGGCACTTGACATGACCTAAAAAACCAGTTCTAGACAATTACCATTTTTCAGCTGACAATATCTGAAAAGCTAAGGTAAGTTAAAAATAAGACTCTGAGTATTAATATGTATTCATTAAGTTATCAATAAGTATTCATTAAACCTACTTAACATGATTTTCCTTTAAAGTTAAATCAACAGCATCCTGAAAATTTCCAAGGAAGTGATTGGGTGCAAGTCAGAGCATTTTGTGCCAGGAAACCATCAGGAACACTGGGGATTCTTTTTGAAAACCAATAAAGTGACTTATTAAGTAATAATTTTTATGGAATAGGCATTTTTAAACTGCACTGGTGTGTATAGGCATTTTTAAACTGCACTAGTGTGTATACAAACACACATCTTACAACACAGATATCAAAAAATCAAAGAAATTACTAGGCGAGGCCAGAACCAGATCTGCACAGGAAACTACAAAAGCATTTTTTCTATGAATTTTATGAATTTATGAATTTATGAATTATGAAATAATTATGAATTATTTTATGAATACCTGTTCATATTATATTACATATTTAGAAAATACAATAGTTACCAATAGCATTATAAAGAGGTTCTCCAGTTGTCTTGTCCCAAACCACTGTTGTTTCTCTCTGATTGGTGACTCCAATGGCTTCAGGACAAAATAGAAAGTATCCTTTTCAGAAGGTTTGTTTTCCCCTTTTGGGGGGGTGAGGGAGGGAACGGAGAGGTGGAGAGGAGGGAGGAACAGGTAAGGAGAAGAGGAAAGTAAATGGGAAATAAAAAGCTTCCAACTTTTTCAAGGTATAATCTAAAAATATTACTTCTAAGAACTGATCTTTGCTGATTAACCTATATGCTCTAAACCTCTCTCTTTTTCGGCCATAAACTGAGACAGCAACAACACCGACAGGGAAAACAGCTTTCCTGAATTAAAGTCCTAAACTAATTTCAGAATTTCTTCGTCACCTGTCTCTGTGATTTTACAAGATTAGGTTAAGTCTATTTTGTAGATTCTGCATTGCTAATATACACAAGGGACTTATTTTCTTATTATTCCTCCCCAAAAAAACTGCTTTCAAATACAATTTAGTATTTTTGTTTGAGGCTGGAACATGCTGCCACCTTTCTATTTATTAACTTAAAAACTATGGTATCTGAATTGCTCAACCATGAGCATGTTAAAGCCCTCTACCCACAAGTACCTCTTATGTTAGCGATGTTAATGTTCAGTTGTTTCATTTTCTCACAGGTCTTTTCCACACATTCATAGACTGAGTTTAATATCTCCTTCGGATCTTGTTCCACCCATCTTTAACAAACAGGAAACAGTTAATAAAAAATTACATTAAAAAAATAATACTAGTCTGAAAAACAAGCTGAGCATTTGAATACAATTATAGCTACAAAACATGTTTTACATATCTACAAAAAGTATAAAGAATTTCAAACCATTTTTAAACTGTAAGCTGTATTTTCACAAAAAAAACCCAAAACCATCTGCAGAAAACAAAGAATTTTGTTTTGTTGTATTCTATACAGAGGGCACTGGTAGCAAATGGTAGGTCAGTTAGGAACAAACAAACAAACAAAACCTCAGAGAACAAACTGAGATATTTCTATGGACCAAGCTGAAGACTGTGATTCAACTGTAAAAATTACCAGCTTTATCATCTTAAATGAGATACTAAGTCTCATTTAAACTTTAGTTTTAAACTTCAAAGTTTAGACGTTAATCATGTCAAAGATTGATCAGAGCAAAACACTAAGTACTTTTAGTTTCTGTAACTCAGGGCACATTCCGGACACAAGTGGGAGATATTTTATGCCATTTTTTCTACCCAGTCTTTTATAGCAGGTACTGTGCTACTAAGAATTATTAATCAGCTTCAGTTTTGATGACTCATAGATAAAAATACATAAGCTATACCAATATGTACACAAATGAAAAAAAAAAAATCATACCCTTCTCTGGGGAATTCTTGCTTTATTTCCACTTGATGGTGACTCAAGAGCTCTGCTGTTTTTGCATTAAAAACCTGCAAATAAATTACACAATGAAATTTTCTATGAACACAGATGTTTAAACGACTATAATTAAAATTTATTCTTTTGAACAAATGCAGTGCTGTGACAATGGATAGTAATTTTCTATCATCAACCCAAATATCTATATAACCAGGATTCAGATATAAGCATTTTTAAAATTAAAGTAGACCAAGATAATTTTGGTAAACTTTGCTGTCAGTCTGTCAATTTTAGCTGTTTTTTTTTTTCCTTGATGGGTTGGAAAAGAACCAGATTTTTTCTTGTGGTGGTTATAGAAGTTAAACTCCTGATGAATTTTAGAATATCTCTCAGCAAAATACCCACTTGTTGTTGATAATAACATCTCTTTAGGTCCTGCTGTGCCACTCCATTGCTGGAGCTATCTGTGTATTTTCTTGGCTTAGCTCACTTTTAGGAAGTGTGAAAATCTGTGACAAATCATGGAAGGGACTAAACTGAAGAACAAGAAAGTACCTAGGCAAAACCCATTTTGTTTCAAAACAAACTACAAGTACAGAGCTCATGAACAAGAAAAGAATGCCATGCCACCGGAGCAACACAACACATTAAAAAAGAGAAGAACATGCAGAAAAGTACCTTTAATTTAGATAAACTACAATAAAAACCAGCAGAGTAGAGAATCACAAGGACTTTATCAATGGGTGTTCTTAAGGAATCACAAGTTAGAGGTTCTGCCTTGCAGTAGAAGCTCATCGAGAATGCACAACAAGCCTCAGTAACCACAGCAGGCTGTTCCCAAAAGGAATCTCTGCTGAGGCCCAGCTGAGGGACACCGGTGAAACATTCAGCTGAAGTGCACACTGAGGAAGCCAGAGTGCCTGGCTGGGGTGGTGGCATTCCTGTGGGAACAGCTCTTTCTCCCCAGCACCACCCAGAATCTTTTGTGTGAAGAACATTCTGGGACCCAGCAAGTAAAATCTAACAGCAGGTTCAGGTGAACTGCAGAACTTGTCAGTAGGACATCATCCAACCTTTTTATGGCAAGCAGAGGCAAGCCAGATTTAGAAACCACTCTCATGCTAAAGAAACAAAATGCAGTTATACCCATTCACCCTCTAGGATACAACTGAATCTTTTCTATACTTCCTTATTATTGCTCTCTTCTTGTTCCACAAATTTTAGGAATTTCTCTTAAACCTTTTAATCCACAAACTCCTTAGACAGGAGGGTCTTTAACTCACTTAGACAGCACACTTTACTCTGAAACTATTAGAACAATTCTGATAAAAAGGAGATGAAGGTCTGATTCTCCAGTTTCTTTGGAACCCTTATGTGTATCTTCAGAGTGAAACTTTGAAGTTCAGAAACATTCTACTTATATATTGGAATTACCGAATAATTCAAGGTGAAAGGGACCCTGAGACATCTCTAGTACAACCTCCTGCTCAAAGCAGGATCAGCAATGACATGAGATCATGTTGCTCAAGAACTTTTCTAGGCAGGTCTTGAAAATCTCCAAGGATGAAAACAGCACAAACTCTGGAAAACACTGAAAGCTCCACTGCCCAGAAAAGAAGTCTTAAAAGGGTACACGATCATTCTTTTCTGCTATCAGTTGGAAAGATTACATAGAAAGAGCACCACTGAATTATTTTTTCTATATTTACTTATCTGTGTTTCATCCCCCAGCTCAGGCTTGACATGAATCTATCCTAACAAAAGAGAAAGTTCTGTCAGTACTACACATTTGGAAGGAACTTGCATAATGGGATATAGGTCTTAAAATGCTACACAACATAGTTAATAGGAGAGGCTGTTTTGCATGTATGCAGCAAGACATTTTTACTTGAAATTGCCTTTCTGCCAAAAGCATATTCACATTTACTAGGTTTTTAGAATAAAGGCAGAAGGATAGAAGACTTTTTATTTAACCTGTGTGTACATATCTGACACACTAACAATGTTAATTACCATGTGGTAATCATCCACCATTAATCATTCAGTATTTTTTCAAACAGAAGGTAATGCAAAGGATTCCTACTGGAAAGCAGGAAGTCAGATTCAATTAGACAAAGTCACTGAGTGAATGTGGATTGTGTGACTTGCAGACACAGCAATAAATTGGTACAGCAATACATTTTCAACAGAAGCAGCAACACTATAAATGCACGATTTTTTCATGTTCATAGAGAACTAGGCAAACACACTTTGCTAATCCATCACAAACAAACCTGCAAGCTTCTGACATTCTCAACAAAAGCAGTAGACACTCCCTGTTATTCAGGGCAAGGGATTAAAAACTTTCATTGGGAGCAAATCCTGTTTGAGGCCAGGTTGGATGGGGCCCTGTGCACCCTGCTCTAGTAAAAGCTGTCCTGCCCATGGTGGGGGTGAAACTAGGTGAGTTTTAAGGCCCCTTGTGACCCAAATCATTCTAAGACTCTGTGATTCTAGACTGATAAACAGAATTCTGATATGTGAAAAGATGCCAAATACGAAAGAGTCACTAAATTTAAACCTACAAAACTATAAATAATGTACAGAATAAATAGAACAAATGGGACCTCAAAGACTTCCTTTCCCACTCCCTCCAAAAAACCACTACCATTGTCAAAAAAAATTACTTATACCATCCCTGTTTGACAGTGGAGAGATAGAAAAATAAGTGACAATAAGTATGAATAATTCAGATAAGGTCAATACATCCCTATTGAAAGAGGTTTGAAGTGTATTTCTGTAATTTGTTGGGACTAGAGGCTTTCAATCCTTTCAGATTCACTAAGAACTGATTCCAGTTTATGCTACTAATCTCTCAGTTGTTGTGTGTGGGGGGAAGCCAAAGTCAGTTTTGCCCTAATTTTATCAGCAGTAGTCATGAAGAGTTGTCTAGGCTGTTTGGACATGTACAGCTGTCTTGAACAGAGATGAAAGTGAAAGCCACCAGATATGTACTGAATTCTCTAGAGAGATTAAAGAAAAGGAATAAATAACATCCTCCCTCTACTCCCAACAAAGAATTAGAGCTTGAGCCTTGAGTCTCAGGATGGTAGAGAAGAAAGATCTACATAGGTGTGCTGTATGTGAACAAGCAGAGAGACACAAGGGCTGATCACTTAATTCAAGCTTTTTATAGGGTCTTTAATATAATACTTCACACCATGTGAAGGGGTGCAGTTACATATTATTACATATTATTATGTATTACATCCATGTTTGTTATCTTAGTGGAAAAGAATTCATAGCAACCATTTGTAACAATTTTCAAGGAATGACCATTAATACGAGGTTCATGGAAGTGATGCAAGAAGCTGCACAGCTGAAAAGACAATGCAAACAGATTTCAGAAGTAACTTTTCATATCTCTCATGCTTTGTCATGTAACTCTGCCTGTAAAAAAGCTATTTCTGTTATTCTATGCTGTATGTTCATGAGTTTCTGTCAAGCTGGAACAGCCATGGCTCTGCAGACAAACAAGCTTAGAGCTGGAGTTCTGAAATTTCATTGAAATCAACCCAGCTGGGAGAAGGATAGCAGGCAAACAATAATTCCCTCTTTAGCATTAAACTATGAGTAGTCAGAATTTATGAATAAGTACAGTTTAAGCCTCCTAGAAATTATCTTTCTTGGAAAGCTTGTGATGAACAGATCTCCACCATCTAGAAGGTGCTTACAATTATGGGCTTTAAAGTAAAACTACACTGTATTTTAAGTGATAAGAGCGAGGGGAAAAAATTGCATTTACAATATTTTTAACCCTCCTTGCTAGTTATACAATCAAGTCTTTTTCTTTCCCAAAAGGTCATGTTATGTCAGTAGAAGGGTAAAATGGATTCCCCTCTGAAGAGAAAGCTCAATGGGTATGAATGTCTTCCTTACCTAAAGTCAGTATTTGTTTATTGAAAAAAATGCTTGCAGTGTGATACAGCTTTATTTGAATGTTTCTTCTGGAGAGAAGTAAAGGCAGAAAGAAATATTTCACAGAGGCAGAAAAAAAATGTTCTGTGGCTGACTGACAAATTTAGAACTTAAAGTACTGTATAGGTACTTCATTGTGTATTTCAATTTTTGCTGTTCCTGGATAAAATGACAGAAAGACTACCCAGCAAATATCTTTCAAGAGATCAAACAATGGTTCAGCTGGCCATTAGCTCCTGATCCTAAGACTTTTCACAAAAGATGCTATAGGGTATTTTTTTATGATTCTTGAATAATATGAAATGGAACATGAGAGATGAAAGTACTCGATGAAAATATTCAATGAAATATTTTGGCCAGAATTCAGTCATCTGGGTACACTTGTTTAGCCTACCCAATTTATTTTCCTGCTTGATATCTTTAAGAAAATGAGCCTTAAGCAATTGCATTGGTATTCAAAGCACTGTGGTCTCCCTGGAAACTCTGGATCTGTTATCCAGGTTCAACCCAACTTAACAGAAAAATTGCAATCTCAAAAATAATTACAGTTCATTTTGCAAAAGTAGCTAATGAAAGTAAAGATCCAAAATAGGGTTTGTGGAGGGTAAAGCTACAGCACAAACTACCACTGCATGTGTGCTGTGTGAGAGGCAAGGCTAAATAAGGAGTGACAGCAACAGAAATGCACCTGAATTCCGGTGCTTCTTCAGCCTCTGTGCTCACACAGAGGAAGCAAACAGGAGACTCAAAGCTTGTGTCTGTGCACAGGATAATTTACTCTGAAGCTCAGGAGGTCACTTAGCCTAAATCACTGCTCAGGTAAGCCTAAATTTAAGACCAGGCTGTTCAGAGCCTTTTCTAGTCAGGAACTATCTGCAAGGATGGAAGTTCCAGACACTTTCCCGGCCCCTGATCCAGAGCCCTCGTAAAGAAACATTGTGTCGTTACATCTATTTGACATTTCACTTGCTGCAACTTGCGTTCACTGCCCGCTGTCTTTTTCTGTGCACATCTGAGAAAAGGCTGGTTCTGTGTTCTCCACAAACTGTGGTTAGATAGCTGAGGACACCCCTTAGCCTTTCTTGGGAAGAAAGAACCCCCAATCTCCTAAATCCTCCTTCCATGGCCTTGTGCTGCAGTGCAGGGATCTTTCAGGGACCCCCTGCCTGGATGAAATCCAGTTCTTCAAACTCTCCTCCTCTTCAGGGTCCAAATCAGACACGGTGTTCCAGACGCTGCCTGCTAAGTGCTACACAGATGGTAACAACTAGTTTTTGAACTTTTCTTATGTGCACCAACACGAGGGTGCATTGCTCCCATATATCCAGCTTGCTGTCCAGCAGGGGTGTGTCTTTTTTCACTAAGCAGCTTCTTAGCATTCTGTCCCAAGTGCTGAACTTTGTTTAACTATATGAATATTCTGGCAGGCCCCTTCTCCAACTGGAATTTCAGCCAACTGGTCACCCCCATCTGAGAGAACATTCCAACCCATCCCCATGGCTCTTGGTGAAAATACTATGGGGTATCAGCCCTCGCTACTGACTGCTATGGAACACCACTGGTAAATCTGCCACCTGTAATTGTAAATTTACTCTCTGAACTGCTGACACTACTCCTCGGCCCCATTGGACCAGACAGTTTTTTTTCCCAGAAGAACTCTTTAACCTGATCAAAATCATATGTCTTCCATTTAAAAAAAAATAGGTAACAGTTGCACCAAACCACTGAATACACAAGTGCAAAGTAAGCAGCAAGTTGATTTTGACTTGTGACTTGGCGAAGACAAAAACTGTAGGAAACACTATATGTAAATAAAAAAAAGTAGAGACATCGGTGAAAAATGTAACCAAAACAACTAAAAGCAAAAGACCAAGAGGTAATAAGAGAGCCAAGGAAACAATTTGGGCACAAACAACAATACATTACATTCTGGCATAAAATACTTCAAGGCAAAATCTCTCTTCTAACTGCAGCAACCCCCTTCCAGCACAGAATTCTCCAGACAAATGTGTTGTTATCTGAATGACTGATGTGAGTTGTAGCATATCTCTGAACATTTTGCCCTCTTCTGCCCCTCTCCCCGATGTTCTGATTTAATTCAGTGATTGTGTATCTTATTTCCTCAAACCCATGTAACTTTATTACCATAATGACATGATCACATTGCCAAGTTTAAGACAATGCTGTATTTTGACATGAATTGAGAGAAACTGAGATGGATACAAAAAGAATTGAAGAGTGACAGACCCAATACACTTCTTGGAAAAATTAGGAAGCATCTGAATCCTTATGTAGACAGGCAAAATCTCCCTGACTGCATAAAAGCCATTGATGGATGTGCCTAGTGTAACAAATTTCTTCTAAGAGGAACTTGTAAAAATACTTGCAAAAAGAGCTTAAGTTTTACTTCTACTACTGTTGTCCTTCTAGAATAAGAAAAAAGTTAACTTGGCATATACATAAAAGCAGATAGAATTTGTCTTCATGTGTTACAGGGAACTTCTTCAAGTTCGTTTCCAAAAAGGACTCCTGACTGGCATCCAAGACAGCCCACTGGTGTCATTTGTCAGTTTGGAGTTTCTCTCCACCCCCAGATCTGTGTTTTGTCATTTGACAATCGCATGAAGGTCGTGATATTGAGTAATAATGGTAACATAGGTCAAGAAGTTATTCTAGTCTCCTGCTTCATGAAGGAACGTTTCACACGA
>VZRO01003858.1:9780-131057 GCA_013397915.1 Daphoenositta chrysoptera | reverse complement strand
CCCGCCCCGCCCCAGCGCCCCTCAGGCGGCGGCGGCGGGACGGGGAGGCGGGAAAGCTGAGGGGGCTCCTGAGGGCAGCCCCGGTCGCTCCCGGGAGAGCAGCGGAACCAGGTCCCGGGAACCCTTCTCGGGTCACTTGTGCCCTGAGGCGGCGTTCCGCTCTCGCTCGTAATCGGGGAGAACGGAAAGAAACCCCGCGGAGGCGGGACCCCGCTGGCGAGGTGCCAAGCCGGGGTATCCGCTGAAATCTTACGTTCAGAGCGAGCACTGCCGAGGAACCCTGCAAGGCTGGGTGATCATGGATGACCGAGATACGTGGTGCATATTTACGATACAGCCCCAAAGCGGCTTGTTTAATCTTTTAAAGCTTTACCCCGCGTCACGCAGAGATATTCATTGGCTTGGAAAAAAAAGGGAATCTCGGTCTTTCTTCCTTACTGCGTGTTGGTAACTCGTGGTTCAAGAAAAACCGCTGGTGTTGTAAGAGCCGGGATGGAATTGCAAAAGCCAACAATGCTGACTGAAGGGCCTGAAAAGTTACGGGTGACACACGGTGCCAGCAAATCAGGCCCCACAGACAACATTAAAATAGATATGCCTTCGCCATTACTCCACATTACTGGTACTTGTCCAAACTCGGGGTGTTTTGCCGCAATTGCTCCGTGATAAGCAAAGTCTGATTGGTGCTACTTGGGAATGCTTTGCAAGATACTTTACCCAGCTCTCCCGACGTTTCCTTTCTTTGTTAGTGCTTCAGCTGGCGTCGAGGAGCCTTGGATGGGGCGTGAACAGCCCTTACTGCTCATGTGTAATAGCAGGGGATTTCATTGCAGCCCGTAACTGCAACATCTGAAATGAGACAAATACAGTCTTGTGGTAAGATCCACATCCACGTTTTCAAGACTGACAGTAAAGAAACACTTGGACCACTTGCCAAATATTGTCAAAGGTTTTCTATTATTCTCAAATTTTATAGCTCAGACTGGTATTTTTTTCTTGGAACCTAGCTATAGTTAAAGAGATCATCTTGCTCAGGAACATGCTGCAGCCCTTGGAGAAGGATCCACAGAGTTTGTACTACAAAGTCATAATGGCTTTGCCAGAGACCCCCCCCCTCGACTTCCCTCACTTAACACAGGGAGTTTCTACTCTAAAGCCATGGCCAAAAACTGCATTTCTTAGGAAAACTTATGCAAGGCTACAGCATCTCCATGTAGATAAGGAATTCAAAAAAATAATCCCATGGGATTTCAGTTAAATCTGACTTAATTAGTATAATTCCTAGGAAAAGTCTGGGGTTTCTGTTATTTCTTTTGTCTCTCTTAAAAGCTGCAGTATTGTGTTCTGAGTGTATTTTAACTCAAGAGAAGATGTGACTGTTTTCAGCAAAGGTCCAGGTCTCTCTAGGTCCAAGAAGGGAGGAAGCAGTATTGTGACAGACATTTATGCAAAATATGAAATACTCCTGCACTGATGAGGATTACTGAGTTACAGAAATTCTCTAGGAGGTGCAGATCTGCCATTTCCTTAGGTATTAAGCAACACCTATGAATGTTGATAGACCAGGAACAGGAGGGGTGACAGTAAATAACCTATGATATTTCCTTAACCCTCAACAGGCATGCAAGACAGACAGAAGGGGGAAATATTTTAGTTCAAAACTAGAAAATACCGAGTCAGGGAGAACAGTTTATTCTTCCTAGCTCGTTCAACAGTGTGCTCTCTCTTCCTTCACATTCCTATGCAGTGTTTGAACAGAACATTTTTTCCTGTAGTATTTATTATGCAATGCTATTTGCAGAGTGGGGATGGAGGGTACTGTCCCAGGGAAGCCTGCAGGGGAAGGAAGGGTGGAGCTCTGGCCTTACCTTTACAGTAAGGCGGGGTGAGGCCACACTCAGCTGAGACACTTTAAAAGGAATTAGCTTCCTTTAAAGAAAGGAGCCTGGATGTCCATGTGGACTAATTTCTTCTGCTTCTGGCTCAGATCTCACTGAGTCTACACAATGCAGCTGAAGTTGTTAGCTGTTCTGTTCTCCTGCTGAAGAACTTGCAAAATGGAAAAAAAAAAAAAAATAAAGCTCAAGTGCTAGTTGAGAGACTTGTATATATTCTCCATGTCAGAGGGGGAGACTTTGGAATTTAGATATACTTGATATAACAATTTCCAGCCTGGTAGAAAATAATGGAGGCTCCCATTGATTCTGGAGGACTTAATTATAAGTAAGTTGAATTCAGTTCCTCAAAATGGAACATTTATAAAGTTGCTGATTATTTTGAATGCATTTCATTGCCCACACAATGCAGATTCCTGTAAGTGATGCTCTTATTCCACATGCAGCTTTTTAACCTCTTGTTCTGTAAACTGAACTCAAATAGAAGGTTTTTCCATCTCTGAATACAGCCCCACTGTTTGGTTTTTTAAAATATATTTTAAGGTAGCGAACACATTGGAAGACATTTATTAAGTATAATATTTGCGGTGCATTTTTCAGAGCCAACAGAATTTAGTTCCTAAAGAACTAGTTTCAATAGCACATAAACCCAATTGTTTGCTTTGGTTTGGGTTTTTTTTAGTTTCAGTTTGATTTTTGTCTTTAATCTCAGCAGAGTGAAGGGAAGTTGGCAATTACATTCTGCTCTTGCTGGCTGATTCTTCTTCATTGACCTCAAGTTAAGGACAAAATGTGACTGTGTCAGGCTACTCCAAGCATGTGATACAGTGTGAATTAAAGAGTGGATGCCAGAGGTCCGTGTCTTTCGCTTCTGCCTGTTCGTGACAGACAAGGCTTGGCTGTCAAATCCTTCACTTCCTTACAGGTTCCCCAGGCGGGTACACAGGCACGGATTTGGAGCTGGGCTGGAACAGGTGTGGCTGCAAAGTGTCCAGCGCACCAGGACAACGAGTGCCGCTGTCACACGCACCCTTTCGCCTACTGGGAAGATGAGCGGTGTGTGCGGGTGCCGGTGCCTGCACGGGTGGATGGACTCCGTCTCTGCGGCGCAGGGAGCCAGCTCAAGCAGGTCGCGACCTTGGCTGCCAGTGCCCTCACATTTCTGCAGGTCATCTGCAGCACCCCTGCGCAGGGAGCCTCCCCGCAGGTCCTGAGGAGGGCGAGGCTGTTGCAATGAACCGTTCTGGGTTCCGTCTCCTCGGTTTGTTTTGGAAGCTGTCCACATGCAGTGCTCTGTCTCCCTTTGGCAAGAGCTGTTTTATTGTGAAGCCGTGACTGCAGCGGTGCAATGTATGTCTCGCAGGATATGTTTTACTTCTGACCTGGTATTAGACAATAGTTTTCCCTGAATGACATTTTATATTTAGAATCACTCTCACAGTCATTTGATTACTCACAAACTCTGAGTACTTGTTGTTGCAATTTCTTTCTCGTGGACAATAAATTAAATAAATAATAAAAACAAATTCACATTTTGAAGACAGCTAATACTAAGTCTTTTGGAAAGCAGTTATTAAGCCAATAAGTGTTTACAAGAGTCATAGAATCACAAAATGGCTTAGGTTGGAAGGGGTGTCAAAGATCATCTAGAGAAAATTCCCCTGCCTATGAACAGGGACACTTTTCCCTAGATCAGGTTGCTCAAAGCCCTATTATTCAAATCAAAATGGGGAAACCAGAAAAAAAAAAAAAAACCCACACGATTTTTGTATAGATAAAAGTAAATGCTCTTGGGAATTAAAATGAATAGCTCAGAGAAATATAAATATTCATTAGTGGTATAGAAGCTACTCCGTGCTTCAAAATCCTTAAGTGAGGTTCTTGGCCTTCTAGCTTTCATAAAAAATTATGGCAACTTACTGCAAAATTTACTCCTGAAATTATACACTGCATTGAATGGACACATTAAAAATGAGTAAGCTTTCTACTGTTTTCATAACAACTGTGTTTTGGTAGCTTTTTTTAAATTTTATTTTTGTCAAATGAGTTAATCTAATTAGTGTTCCATAAGATGATGATAAGGCCAATTCTCAGGCTCATTCTGTACTTTACTTTAGCCTTAAGTTAGCAGAGGCAAGGCAACTGCTGGTTATAATGGGCATCTTTGCACATATTTTTTTTGCACTGCATAGCATGTATTTCCAAAAATAAGCTTACGTGAAATTGCTACATGCAATAATAGGATTAGAAAAAGGTGAATTGCTCTAAATACTGATATTTGACAGTTTTGCCTCTAAATCCTGGTTGGGGGTTGAAAATTTAGTGATGTACACTCCAGGCTCTGGTTTTCATATGTGGTGAAGATATTAAAACCAAGAAGCAGCAGTGGAACTACATGAAGACCCTGAGACTGTTGCTACAACAGGTTTAAATTTTGTTAATCCTGCACAAGCCTGAGCTCTTACATCATGCAGAAGAACTGAAAGAAAGGAAGAGAATATAAAGTTTCAGGTGGGAGGTGCCATATGTCTATAGGGAGTACAGAAGGATAGTTTTTATTAAAGCATACTGTCAAATATATGTTCTACTACGGAAAATACATACTTAGTAAAGAAAATATATCCCATCTTTTTGGTTTTCTGTTTCAGTTTGGTGACGGCATGCTGAACAACTGTGCAACACCCTCAGATAGGCATTGAGAATTCAGTACTGATTATTATATAGTGATCCAGTCATTTACTCTAGGTCATTAGATGCCTTCAGGAACTGTACATTTGTCTATGAACATCAAAGGCTTTTTATGTATTATCTCTAATCTCTTGTGAAAATGTAATGCCTCTGGCATGTTTTTTACAGATATGGAGATGGGCCCAGAGCAGCTAAACTGCAGGCCAGTGGTCACGTAGCAAGGGCTTAGCAGAGCAGAGGTAAAGCACAGCTTTCTCTGAGGTCCAAAGGCATTGCTTTCCTTGGCCGCTGCCTTTCTCAGGAATCAGTAACTGCATTCCTGTTGCCCTTAGAGAGGACAGCACTCAATAAACTGGTAATAACTGGCAGAGGCAGGATTCCACAGGGTAAGTGGATCTAGCCTCACATAGATTCTAAAGGATGATGTTTTTACCACTACCATGCTGATCCTGGCCATGCAGTTTCTGCTTGTTGTG
Source organism: Daphoenositta chrysoptera (assembly GCA_013397915.1). Taxonomy (NCBI): domain Eukaryota; kingdom Metazoa; phylum Chordata; class Aves; order Passeriformes; genus Daphoenositta; species Daphoenositta chrysoptera. The sequence goes on along the minus strand of VZRO01003858.1, from coordinate 125,998 downwards.
CAACGGGTCTGGTTTTTATTGGATCCTTTCTTGAGTCCTCTGAGCTCATTAATATGGCAGAAAACATACCCAGACAAAATAAAAGCGGATTGTTCTCTGCCAAGAAGCTGAATTGACTCACTTGCAGTAATGAGTGCCAGAGCTGGTGGAAAAGCAGAGCTTACCACAGCAAGGAGCATGGGAAAGGTTAAGAATAAGCAGGAGATGATGTGGAGGAGACTGGGGACAGCATGAAATATTCAGCAGCTGCAACCTCTTAGATTGCCTCAGCTGCTGACAGACCTTCAGCCTCCATATCATCAAATCAAATGTTAGCCATCTATTAGGAAATTCTGGAGATGTTAATGGCTGCATTATTATCATAAAGACTAGACTGTACTGTCTGCTTTTGAGAACAACTTTAATACATTGATGTTTCCGATTTTACATCACTAAACAGGTGTCATGAAATTGATGGGAGAGCTCAGCTACACTGAGGTCTTCTGGAGATTCTTTATGCTCCGCTTATACCGTAAGGCAAAATGGTGTTGGTTACCTGCAGGTGGAGTTCTGGGGGACTCGTAGATAATGTACAGACAGCCACTGACAGAGACGAGTTTGCTTGGCCCTGGGAAGAGACAGCCTAGGGGACATCTCACTGCTGCCTATAGTTTTACCTGGTGGGAGGGTATAGAGGAGATGGATCCCATCTCTTGTCTCTTGGAATGTCAGTGAGCATCTTTTTGCGTGTGAATCACCCCCTTTTTGTATACTTTTGTTATTAATGCTGTTGTTACTGTTAATTTTCTTATCTCATTGCTGTTTCCAGTAAATCATTCTTATCTCAACCTGTAATCTCTGCCTCTTGTCTCTCTTGGTGGAGTGGAGGAGTAGAGTGTCTTGTGGTTTTCTTTTTAGTGGGAATACTAAATTGAGGAATAGTATTCTTAACCCATGACAGCTGGAAAATACACCTCACTGGGGACACTGAAATGAACACCAGTCTTGCCGAGCTTCATTAAAGATGCCTTGCTGTGTTTGTATTGAGAATTGAATTGGATTTGATATTAATCTGGAAGATATTGCATATATTTCTTTCTGTGGTTGCCAAAGCAGAACCTCAAAGCTGTGCTCACGGAGAAAGAAAGTAACAACCCTGCTCTAGAAAGAGAAGAAGCTCTCTGGTGTAATCCACTAAAATAAACTCCAAGTAAAACACAGAGAGGAAGCTATCAATGAAACCGCCCAAGAGAAAAAGGCTCTTCAGTAGTGGAGGATAACTGAGTTTGTGAGGTAAACTCTCAAACATCCCGAGGAAAGCATGAGAAAGCCATGACATATCTAGTAGATATCATTAAGGCAAAATGCCCAGTCACCCAAAGAGAAAGTGGATGCGTGGACTGATCTTTAAAGACTGAACTGGACATTTTGATGATTTATTGTATGCTTTCTGAGCATCTGCTGAGACCACATCTTTAAGCAATACTTAGGAACACTGATCTAAAGAATGCACTTTCTTGGTGCCCTGTGGAGAAGCATGACACACAAAAAGAAGAAAACCACTTGTCTGAAACAGTGACCAGTTCAGCTCTTCCTGCTCCAATTCTGGAAGGTGAGGATGAACCGCTGACCAAACTGTCCCGATCCAGCACAGACACCAGGCCTGTGCCAGTCCTGGAAACCCAGGGCAATGCTGGGGTTAACACCGGCCTCTGCCAGAGCCAGCTGGTTTACAGCCAAACCTGCTGGGCAGGATGCTGGAGCAGAGGTGAAGATAAGGGGTGTCTCCCCCTGGGATAACCACAAGGTAACACTTAGGTGGGAGCATTGTAGGCTCGCAGAGTGGTCAGGCTGTGGTCATGCTGGATTCTAAAGCACAGACACTTGTGCAGCAGGAGGTATTTGTTACAGGCTTATATTGGCAACTTGAAGATGGCTCCACCTCTGCTATCACTTGTGGCTATTTCAACAGGTTATTGTGGAGTTCTATACCTGGTCCAATTGTGTGAAATTATACACTGGCTGAATGGTTTTCCAACAGCAGGTTCCTGTTTTTCTTTAATATACCTCAAAACATGGTTTCCTGCTCGGATTTCTTGAGGTGTGTTCCTGATAACTGCGGTACACTGCAGTCATGTTATCCCCTCATATTCCAGGGCCTTTGACATTTCAGTGTACCTATCAGTGCTTTGTTAACAGAATGTGTGTCAGCTCCTTGTTATCAGCCTCTAATTGCAGTAATGCTCTTGGTCCATTATCAGAAGAGCTTACTCATAGCATTTGGTTCTTTCCAGGTTACAGCACTCTTCTGCAGGAGCAGAAGCTCCTTGGGGGCAGAGTTAGAGCTGGGGTGGAAACTGTTCCAGCTGCCTTATTTCTGAGTCATCCCTGAGTACATTAACTTCTAAAAGCTGCATTGATTCTTCTATGCAGTTTAATAAGATTCTAATGACTACAAAAGAATTATTTGTCCATATATACTCCTTATTGAGGATATTAGGACAAAAGATAATAAGGGCATAGATAAAATCATAAGGCTACATATTCAGGTGATGAACATCAGTGTAGCACTGATAAAATTCATCTATTCATTGCAGAAGTAGAAAAATTACCTTTCTAATGACATAAGTTTCCTGTTATTCCAAGATAAATTTATATCTGGCTGTTCATTCTGTATGAAATTATTTTTGGTATAATAATACAAAGAAATTAAATTGCTAACTTTAGCCTCTTTTACACATTTGTTTCTACAGAAAGTCAGCCTGAGGCAACACACTGCTCAGTGTTTCACATGCTATGTGTGTAGTTTATTCTTTCTGTTCTACGGAGAAATAATTATCTAGCTAACGAGGAAGATACTGCACAGTGAGTGCACCACAGCTAAACGCTTCAAAAATACTTTAGGAAAATTCGTGCTCCCCCTGCAGTCAAAGGAAGCTTTTGCAGCGAATTTAAGAAGGAATGGAGATGCGCCTTTCTCCTGTGGATGCCCTAAAATGGGCTTGATGTGGGTGTTTGCTTTGCTTTGTCACTGCTTACTTAAGAGAGAAACGAGATAAAAATTTTAACTTAAAAATGAGTTTCTTTCTGTTATCTTTGCTTACTGTTTCGTTTGCTGTACTTTTGTAAACAACATGAAAACAGTGAGTGAACAGAAAAGATCTACATGCATGGTGTATTTTGCACAGACTTCTCAGATGGTGGAGCATGTAAGTCTGCTAAAAAAAAGAGAAATGAGTGTATTAGAAATCATTAGCATGATGTGAACTTCGAAAATAAATGGTATGTACACAAAATAATTATAATTAATACACATATGTAGAACACATATGATTGAGTAAATGTCTTTTATATATATATATGTAATAAAAACAGAGATGAAATTTTGTGTAATATAATATTTCCAAATATTATATTAAAATAACATCACCATATACATCAAATAGCATAAAGTAGTAAGTAGATTTCTAATAGTTCAATGCCATTATTTTCATTAAATAATTTACGTTGGGAGGGATCTTAGAAAGTCACCCCATCACCCTCTTCTAAGCTTGAAAACACCATCTGTTTTTTGCCTAGACATTCAGTTATGCTGTGCCTTCAGTCATCAGAGGACACAACATCCAAATGAGAGAATTCCTTCTGTATCTTCTCCAAAAACACTGATTCCTATTTTCTTTTTGACTCTTCCTCTTTAAAATTTTGTAATAATTAGAAGCCTGATATAAAACACAGAGGTCTTCTGTGGCTGAAATTCTGTTTTCCTTATACACATCAGCAGAAGATTTAACTTTTTTATAATTTTGGTGGCTGAGACAGTGTATGTAAAACAGGTAGTCCCAGCTAACAAAGCACGTTTCTCCTGAAAGCTTTGTGGGCAGGAGAGGGAGGATTTAAGAATGGCACACTAACTTTTGGCTATGCAAATCGCCCTCATCAGGTGAACTTAAAACAACCAGCCTCCCAAAGAAATCTGATACGTAATCACTCACTGAGGAGAGGCTGTTGTGGAAGAAAGGTGAGAAGATACTTTCCTTGAATGTGGTATGGCCTTCTACATGCAGAGCAGCTGGTGTGTAGGTACTGCACTTATTCCACAGTTGCTCTGCCTCTCATTTGTTGGTTCAAGTTCACAGGCTGTCTGATGATAGGGAATTTCACCAGCTGTGGAAAGTTCATTCTGCACTTTCACGAGCAATGCTCTGTTCCTTTAGCTCAGAAGGCAAAGAGTCAGGAACTGGGCTGTGTTCTGCAACAGAAGCAGTTCAAAGGTAGACTGTCCATTTATAAGCAAATCTTATAAATTGTATCTTATCTCATCAATTTAAATCTTAAGAGGCCCAAATGTTCCTTCTCACCTTTGTGCCTTTAAATATGCACCCTGGAGCAGGTCAGTCCAATAATATTCTGTGGCTGTGGGCCTGAGGGCTGGAGAATTAAGGAAAAAAAAAAAAAAGTAAAAGGTTGATTCTTTCCGGTCTTCAGGTAAAACAAGTTCTTAATTCTCAAGTGGTTTCATAAGAATACATATTTTAGAGGACAGGACAAAGCTCGTTTTGTCCTGCTCTACAAAGATACCCACTGTTCCTCATGTCAGGTTGATGTTTATTGCATTGAGAAACATTCCACCGCGTAAGAGGTATGTCCTAATCATAAGTAATTCAATTTACCATTTAAAACATCAAAAGTGGTAACTTGGCTTCTCCCCCCCTCCCCTGCCCTCCATAGCTGCCAGGGTTGTGAGTCCCTGGTAGTTCTGGCAGTTTGTCCTTTTTCCTGGGCTGCTCTAAGAACCCGCAGAGTTAACGGGAAGTGCCCATCCATTGCTGTGCAGAGCTGCTCAGTTCATCCCAGAGGTCCCATTGCTTGGCAACAAAGCCAGAAACACAATGGCTAAGTTGTCTCCTCTCTGTCCTCTCCTTAACCACGACTGAAAGGCAGTGACCAAGCAGCCTCTGCCCTGCAGGATAGCTTGTTCTTCACACTGAGGATACAGCTGGGTCTGCGGAGAAGCTGTGGGATGTAACTGGGGAGATACGGAGATATGGTCCCTTCCCAGCCTTCTCTTTAGAGTGACTTAGGTGATTCAAACACTTCAGTAACAAAAAAAGTCCAGCCCTTCAGGGCAGTCATCAGAGATCAGGACTGTTGACGTTAGCAGTCGTACTTCAGAGCTCCTCAGGACTACCAGAGAACTTTGTCAATAATATGCCCACTTTTCTCTGCAGTCTCTGGGTGCTAAACAACCTGCTTTGACAGCAAGCAGCTTTAATCCTGAATTTTGCCGAGGCATAATGATATGGGGTTCAAAGTACTGTTCTAGTAAAAGGCTAGATACAAATATCCAAGAAACTGATTGCATCATATATCACACATGGGTGAGTCAGGGATGTTATGAAATATTTCCCAGTTACTGGTAATAGTAAATCCATAGCAGAAGGTGAATTATACTCTCTAAGTGCTCCTTATCATGGTATCTGGTATGTATAATTATTTTACAGACCTCTTCTATTATTTTATTTTGCCCTGTCCGACTTAGCACGAATGGCTTTTGAGTTTGATGATGATACAGATATCTGATAGGTCACTATAATTTTTAGGCTACAATTTCTGTGTTGTAAATAACGATGTTTGTGCAGCTTGATTTTAATATGAGCTAAAATAAAAAAGAAATGGCACAAATACTAAACTTCTCTAATTTCTGATGATTTATCTAGTTTTTCCCTAATAAATAGCTTTACCAAGTCATTAAAGATGCCAACTACTTAACATGAAATAAAAGATAAACAATTTAATGAAAAAAAAAAGGAAACAATCAATTTTGTTTGACATCACAGCCTTATGCTTTTTCAACATGTCTATAATGCCCAGAAAAATACAAACATTCCTTAGTACTGACTTAGGAGTCATCCACATTGTCCTGATCTTTAAGTTTCCTGCCTCTTACTGGTTTTCAGAAATTTCTCTGCTCTTTTGGGATTCTTGATGCCAGCATTCATACCTTTTATGATGAAAATGTAATTATTTGGCCCATGGCCAGCACCTTTGCTGTTTTGCATAGTGGTTACTGAAATCACTTGAATTTGTTTCCCTTTTTTGTAATCACATCCAGGAGATTGTCTTGTTTCCCCAAACATGTTATGTAAACTCATGCTTGCTATGAAGTGATTTTACCAGTTGAGAAAATTAGTCATGTAGTATTTACAGATTTCATTTGAAAACAGAGGATTTTGGCAGTGTTGACAATATAGCCCCAATTATCAAATATAAAATGCTGCTTTGAGAATAAAAATCTTTCTTTACCTTTAGTTTCCATTTTCCTCCTTTGTGGTTATTCTGCCACCTCTTTGTCTAATTTTATATCCAGCTTTTGTCTATTGTGCCATTGTGCTTACAGTCACACATACTTGTGTATTTCATTGTATTGTATTCACACATCAATGCTCTTTTATGCTGTAGTAGCAACAAACATTTGCAGAGAAATATTTGTTGACTGTTATATCAAATGCTGTATTTTCTACCTCCTTCCTGTTTAGGATCACAGAGCAGCTGGGGCAGGAAGGAGGCTGTGGAGATCCTCTGGTCCAAATACGTGCTCAAAGATGAGTCTTTGAGAGCAGGTTGCTCAGAACGGTGTCCATTTGGTTTTGAGTGTCTTCAAGGCTGGAGCAGAGTGGAAGGATCAGCTCTCTCAAACTGTAGACAATGCTCTGCCTGATGCAGCACAAGATAATATTTACCTTCTTTCTACAGTGACACATTGCTGGCTCATATTTACATTTTTAAATTTAAAATGCTCTATTGTATTTCTAAATCTTTGCATTGTTTCTGTGCCAGTCTTCCTGAATATGTTTATGTATCTTCAGTAAATTCCCCAAGTACCACATCAAACATACACTTTTCATTAACTCACCGAGCTCCACCTTAAAGTAAATATGTTTGTTTTCTTCAAAAACCACACAGGATCCATTTTTCTGAAATTGTTTTCCTCTTATTTATGTAACTAAATAACCTTTTCCTACCAGTCTTCCTTGCAAAATCTCAGTTGCACCCTCCATCTGAAAAAGCTTTCCTGGTTCTCCATGCCTGTGTAATTGCTCAATTTCATGTTTTTCTGCCCTTTTCCAGCAACCACCTCTTTCAAAAAAATCAACTCAGTGACCCTTTGCTTTCAATCTGCTTTTCAGAAAGTTTTCCATGATAACATTCCTCCCTCTCACTCCATTTGCCAGGGCTCGTGCCCTTGGATAATGCTCAGCAGCAGCAAACTGTGCTGAGCATCATTTCTTAGCAGATGGAACCAGTGATTTGTCCACACTTGTTCCAGACCCTCACATTTTCTGCTTTTCCTGTTTTTCTTTACTCATGGCATGGTTGTCCAGGATTATCTAACTCAAAAAACCCGCCTTGGGCAGTGATGGCTTCTGGTTTGTATGGACCAAACGGCAGGAGAGTTTTCTATTATTATTTTGTTAAAAGTACTCAGCAGATCGATTGCTTATTCTGTTGCTGCTTTCAGACACAATTTTCAAATGAACGTTACTGACATAGAATTTGGAATAGCTGTAAAAGTCGACTGCTGGAAAGATGAAAGAGTAAGAAAGTGAGGTATGTAGAAATCAGAGTCAAATTAAGAACCAGTATTTGAGAAAAAAACCCCGTGAAATTCACCCAGTTATCACAGGATGGCTCTACTGAGAAATTACTGACATGTGCCAATATACCTAAAGTAACCAGACCTCTGTAACACCTCTTGCATTTCTGCAATTTTTTGTGGTACTTTGATACACTAACAAAAAAAAAAAATCCCTTCTTAGTAGCCTGACTGCCTTCAATTTTGTTGTTACACAGAGATGTAGTAAAAAAACAAAAAAGAAAGCTCTCATCTATTGTTCAGTCCTGTTTTACAGATAAAAGCTCTTTGCCTGATCATAAAGCCTCACCACTAGTGAGCAGTTGTCACTGAACCAAGAAGTACATTAGCAGCCAGATGCATGATTTATTTTTAACAAAGACCCAATGCAAGCATTGGAATTAGAGGATGCATCATGTGACAGGATTTTATACAGGTAGGCAGTCTTTCAGGCAATCTTCATTGTTCTTGGAAATGACATTTGAGACTTTTATAATGTAATTAACCAGTTCTTCCTTTGGAATATCCTGTTTTATCCCGGAGGGTGTCTGTAGCCACAGTGGGAAAGCCAGGAAGAAAACTGCAAATACAGTACTGCTCTTGTCCTGCAGAGATGAATAGTCTTCCTTGTCCTCAAGATGCAGCCAAGTGAAAGAACAAGCTCCTCCTCTTATCAGCTGGGATTTGCTGAGGCTTAGATTTTATTAGATCTGGAGACCTGCTGAGAAGGGAGTCATGAGCTCACCCAGAGGCAAAAAAGCAGAAAAAGATTCCTGTGAAAAGGAAGTCAAGCTCTGTCAAAATTGGTAAAAACACTTCAGCTCTGCTGCCCTCTCCCTAGGATGGTGTGGGCTGCTGGAATCTCTGCTCTAGACACTGCATCTGTAAAAAGACTCCTTCAATAAAAGGTGGAAGCAGCAAAAATATTTCCTTCCCAACCTACTGGTTAGTCTTATCAGTAATCCAATATGGTTCACCTTTCTGTCTAATAGGTAGGATCCAGTTAACTTCTACTTAATTAAGTGAGCATGTGTGAGTAATCATTTCAGACTTGTGAAGCCAAGAATGCAGTGTAACATCCCTGGGTTTCCTATGGTAGGAAGTGATCTGACATAGTCAGGAGTTCAAGCCCTTTCTTATTCTGCAGGAGATTCTTTGAATTCAGGGATCTGGGGTAGCTGTTTTATTTGTTTTCTGCCTGAAATATTATATTTTGATCACTCCTATTTGCCATGCACACTCGGGTTTATAAAAAATTTGGTTTTTTTACATTGCTGAAACGACTTACGTGAATTTCAAGCATTTAAAGAAGTTTTCAATGTATGAAAACCATTAAATCTAAAACTGAGATAAACCACCAAACCTTCAGTGTATATGTACATATTTTGAAAATTTAAATACAGAGGAATGATATGGCTTGAGCAAAAATCACCCCCCCTTCAAAATAAAAAAAAAATAAATGCTAAACTTCCTCTCTACAAATCGACTTTGAAAGGAATGATGAGGCTTACCAGAACACAAATTCTGTGAAAGGATCAGAACTAATGTCTGCATCCTGGGAAGCTTAAAAAATGACCCCAGAAGACATCTAACAAGATCTGGAAGGTGCAAACTTGAGAGTTACAGGTGCTGATAAAGCCTTTTGCTGAGCTGGGTGGTGAGCTGGGGAAGAATATGCTTCATTGCTTGAGGAGTGGTTGTGGTTTGCACTGTCCCCAGCGTGCTGAGAGTCAGGCTCCTCTCTGCTGCTCACTGAAACACATCATACCCTGGGGTATTTCAGTCAGCAGCACAGAGCAAGCTGTGCACGGTAGCTGTGGTGTGCATCAGGATTTCAGTAAATATATTTCTATGTGTCTGCACATTGTAGACCACCTTTAATGCACGTTGTTATTTGAGGGTGCCAAAAAGTAGGTGGTATGTATATATTCTTGGGTGTTGGTTTAAAACCATCCATTTCTAAGTTATCATGGTATTAGCTAGAAGACAAAAAAAAAAAAAAAAAAAAGATAAAGGAATAAAAAAAGAGAAGATTTTGGCTTCTGGCCAGACAGTGACAATGGAAAGAGGGCAGCTCGCCCAGCCTGCTGCCTTCTGATGCTTTACAGGCCACTCGTGATTCACGCTCTGCAGTGCTTACAGGGTTGTGTGCCCATGTGTGGTTATGCATGGAAACCTCAGGACAGTCTCTGCCATCATCAGTGGGATCCCTTGTACAATAAGGTACTTTGTTCAGGATACATCAGTGCATTATTTATTAGAAAAAAGGATATGGGTGGAACAGTTTGATCACTAAAGGTAAATAAAGGATTATGAATGAAGAGAGGTTGAGAGTGAAGGGAAAGATTTCTGAACTGTGACAACATCAGTCTCCTATTTCATGTAAATTAGTGAGAGAAGAAAAGAATATGAACTGAAAAGACTTCACTAGCTGGCTACTTGTTACTACAAAAGACTAATGCTGGGAATGTAACATAGAACAGCTTCAATATGCTATATACAATACTGTTATCTCTTCCCAAAGCAAACTCCCTTGACCTTGGAGATTTTATCAGAGGGTGCAATGGTCTTGCTTATAATTTTCTCATATCAAAGGCCTTGCTTTTGTTTCCTTGAATTGCATATAGATTGAACTTGTAGAGATGTCTGCATATAACTAAATATTTATGTGATCCACAAAGGAGAGTAGAAATTTAACATAGGAATAAATTGTATATTTAATGGACTAGAAGGAGCATGAAAAGCAGTAAATGTTACCTATTACTCCCTTACTTGTACTTGAAGTACAAATGCCCCTATAGTTAACTAAAAGATTTAATGGTCACTTTTGTGTGATGAAACAATTGCTTCATTTTGGAGTATCATACTGTGGGTGCAGAACTTGATGGATATAAGTACATGGAAGGTGCTGTGCTCCCTGATTTCCTGGAGTTAAGGCTCTGGGCCCCAAGGACAGACAGACTTCTCCTTGCTGCAAGGGCAGTCAGTAGCCATGGGCAGCTGGAAGCAGCAAATATGTGTGGGCAACAAAACTCCGTCATCTTTTGTAGAATGGCAGGGCTCTCTGTGCATCCATGGTCTTTTCTTCCTCCTTGGAAGTGCATGGCCAAGAGGATGATGCCACAACCACCTTTTTTCCACACAAGAAGTAAAGGGCTGGACTAATTAATCCAGGAGACTCCCTTCAGCCTGAGATATCTCAAAACCAGACTTGCCTGGCACTTATTTGGAAGATGGGAATCCTCACATTTTACCTAGGAAATTCTCCTGATCTATTTTCTACTACCAGCAATGAAGGAGGAGGAAAGAAAACTGTGTATGATGGAGGTTCTTCCCTGTTTAGACTGCTTGTTTACTCAAATAATTGATTATACTGGTGCAATTAAGGCACTGAAAACTGAGTTGTCAGCTCAAATGAAGTTAAACTTCCACATATACTGGGAAGCTTGAAATATATCTGATTTTGCTGCTGTAAGGAATATAAATCATTCATGATTGCTTTTTATGATGAAGTACTGGATAACATGCTTATCTGCTTCCCATAAAGTCTTTCATTCCAAAGGTCAGAAGGTTTAAAAATATCCCCTTTTTCCTATTGCACAAAGTACTTATAAACTAGGTAATAACCTTAAGGTGGTATCTTTAACCTTTTTAATTTCAAAATTCCTGGTTAAAGGTATAGACATACCAAGTAAGAATAGAGCTAAAATTATTTGATAACCAGAGAGAGCTTGCTGTGTACATACCTGCTTGAGTATATGTACAGGGAAATTGATTTATTTTATGCACTTGTTCCTACTATTAAATTTAACAAAAAGCTATGGAATATTGTCTTATCAGAAGATCCCGGTTTATCATTTCTAGAATACGAACATTTTGCCTGCAAATGACAGGCAGCTGCCTTTGTACACTCTGACCAAACAGGCCCAGGCTAAACAGAGGCCAACCAAAGCAGAATGAGGGCAAACAACTGGCACATTTGTCTTGAAGATAAACTATTGAACTGAAATAAAAAGCTAAAGATTAAAATTACTTAGGATCAAAATTAAAGCAATTTCCTCAAGGAAATTCCTTGTGAGTAGAATAATGTGGTAAAGAAGGAAGCAGGGCAATTTACTTGAAATGTTTTTCTTTTTTTTGGAGCGGAGGGTAGGGACACACAGTCTTGATGAGTTGGGCTTGCTGTAATGAATTACATTGACAAAAATAAGTTGGAATGGCCTCAGACAATCTGAGCTACATTTACAGATGAAGAGACTGACTGAAGGACTCCCTAAGGTGCTGAAGCTTTCTTCTCTTTCACATCTATTTCGCTGGGTATGGGAGGCACAGAGCAGGTGGGAATCTTTGCAAAAGGGGTCAAGTGCTGCTGTGTTGTACCCAGCTCATTCCCATCTGGATCTGGCCTCGGAGTGCTGCACTCAGAGCAGTTTATAAACCACATGGCAAAAATTCATATAGGACAGTGCTTGTTAGCTGAGGATAACTCTTCCAAGTCAGGTGTGAATGTGGAAAAGGTCACTAGAATAAATGGGTGTCCTGAAAGCCTAGACTGTCAGGATGTTAATGTGCAATTTTGGTGACAAGGAACTGCAGATTTACATCTCCCTTCCATAAGTACACCAAGCTATTTTGCAGAAATTCAGGCAGTGTTCGAGTGCCTTTAGAGAGCTGGAAACATTGCACGTGTGTGAAAAAAAAAGGCTACTTATTTTATCCAAATCTAGGTGCCTGAAGGTAAGTCTTAAATCCATACTTAGGTAAATCTATGAAAGTAGATTGATTTTACAGTGGTTATGGATAGCTGTGCTATTCTGGCAGTGGAAGCACTTCTACTTTAAAATACCTGTCCATTTGTATCTTCCTGGTTTTGCATGGATTCAGATTATTTAAAAAAAAATATTTTGAAAACTCTCTGAGGACCTTTACAGAAATGCTTTTTTATAATACCAAAGTTTTTTTTCCCAACAGTCTAACTAGAAATATTGAGATTCTATGAATATAGAGCAGTCTCAATCTACAGGAGATAAAACATCACAGAGATTTATTTCTTCCTCCCCTCAATACATTTCATCCAGGTAACATGGAAACATGGAAAAAAAAGTCTTGGGCCAGGATAAATTTGACAAGGCCTGAGATGGATCCATAGTACAAATGAGAGATCAGGGAAAAAAATTACAATAATGTTAATGTTAAGCATAAAAGAGTTGGTCTGTTACAACAGTAGCTTTGTTTTCACAGGGAGCACTTTTGCAGCAAAGGTATCTGATGAGACTTGCATTAAACTGCCAGTGTTGTCCAGTTTTTGTGCTGTTTAGATGCCAGCTTTAGATGCTAATTGATCTAGCATGGCATATGACTGGGTACAATATTACTTGTTAAACTCTTGTATGAGATAGCTATGGATGAGGAGGTAGGGACAGACTGACACTTGTACTTTTTCCATGCCTGTGCCTAAGATTTTGGAAAAGGCTTTGATATTAGTCCTGATCATATGTTGCATCATAGTGAATATTTAGGAAAATGATGTTAAGAGAAGTATTGTTTCTGGCTGGCAGAGTTGGAAGTTTCTGAGAAGAACACATGGTACTCAATGAGGAAGTTAAAATTCACTGAGAATTAAAATATATTTCTAATATATTTCTCTTATTATTGCCATGTATTGACACATAATGATGCCTTTTAAAGCAAATCCTGTATGTCCTGTTGAGATCGATTGAAACAGTCCAGTTATGTGTTTCAAACAGTATTTGTCTCTGCCCATAAGGAATACTCCAACACCCATCTCAAAGCCATGTTCACTGTTTGCTTGGAGGATGAATTCCTGCTTGCCCCAGGTATTTTCATCCACTGCCCCTGCTCAGACAAACTGCCTGGGTATGGTACTGAGTGCTAAAACAGACAAGGCCTAACTTTCAGGTCTAACCTTTGTCCTGACAACTGTTGCCAAGTTTGCCAAAGCAAAACCAGATGAAGCAGCTGTGTTGTGCTGTTTGGTGGAAAATTGTATGTACAAGGGTCTGCAGACAACAAAGGCCTGCTGTGCAATGCATTTCTCCTTTGGCACCTCACTCTTCCAACATATTTGGCACAACAGTTTTGACTGTCAAGATGTCAAAATGTCTTGCTGTGTCAGCTAAAAGGAGAGGGATAGATAGTGGCTGAGATGGGGTGCATTGTAAGGTGCCAAGGGATGAACAGTTTCCCTAAGATTGTTCCAAGTCTTTGACTCACCAGGGCTTTTTTTCTTACAGCAGTCCATCTGCCTGGACTGAGTGCGTTGCAATCACCTATTTTAACAGTACACAGTTTCACAATGAAGTCTTATTTGGACATAAAAGAGGAAGCAAGTTCAGCGTGTTGCAGTTCAGTCAGTTACAAAACCCCCTCATTTCCTAAGGGACTTTCTTTCTATACTTCTCTGCTACAGAGGATTAGAAGTAAAACAGATGTTGTCTTAGAAGTGTAGTTAAAAAGGAAATAAAACCAGAACATTGTATTTTGGGGTGGGACAGACTCACAGGAAGCTTCAAACTAGTTAGAAGACATCATTTTTTCTGTACGTGGTCAGCTGCTGTATCTTTGGAGGTAAGAACTAAAATATACTGTGCATTATATAAATGTATGAAAATGTTGCCCTTGCTTATCAAAGTGGCTTGGTTCTGTTTGCGTGGCACCATGGCTGGTAAAATGAAGATACACTTTTTCTGTTTTGAATGCACGTGTTTGCAGAGTCTCAGCCTCTGTCTGCAGGCATTTTCTGCTGCCTTAAGAAGCGATGAGAACATTTCTAAGGTGCCATCTTCACAACAATGACCAATTGCGGTTGCAATGAGACTTCAAAATGAAAACAAAATTTTTCCTCTGATACTTTTAAAGACTTCCATAAAATCAGACTAAGCAGGTTTTTCAGAATTTTTTTAAAGTGAGTCTTACTGGCTATGTTGCTTTTATAATAACTAAGATATTGTTATTGAAATTTCTGTATGTTACTGTACTATCTAAGTAATGTCCTGCAACTGGAGTACTCAATTTGTAGATTATAAATAAAAATAGGCACCAAAATAGATTAATATGGGCATCATATTTTTAAAAAAAGTTCATGAAAAGAAAGATGAGACTTCTCTGAAAACACGATGACGTTAAAAATTATAAACAAAAACTTCATCATTGCATTTTCCCAATTCTCAGTGAATTTCCTGGTTTGCTGCAAATTCACAGCTCGCCATGGGTGTACATGCACAACATGCCTCTTCTCCCCTCTTTTTTATGCTCTACAGCAAATGTGATTAACCTTTCAATGTCTTTTTGTGGACCATTCCCCTCACTCCTTCTGGGACACACCTTCAGCCTTTTCTGTCTTTCTTGATTTACCCTTTATTCTTTTCATTTCTAGAAATTGTATTCTCTTCTGTAAGAGCTCACGTGGATTTATTGCCCCTTTACTTTAAATGCTTAGATACAAAATATTGTAGTACATGTAGTTCAGTCATAACAGCTAACAACTCATTAAAATAAACACAGACATCCAGAGACTTGAAATGATTTTCACCCCAGGAAGAAAATGATAAAAGCACAGGGTAGAAATATTATGTAGTCAAGTCTTCCTTATGAATATGGAGCTTATGAATATGAAATCTGAGGATTTCTTGCTGTTGTTTATAGCTGTGGATATGAGAGGTAAAATGCTATTGAACCAGATTGATGGGGTCCTAAACCAACTTTGTATAGGTACAGATGATGAAGAAAGGTATGGAAAATGATGAACCAGGCTTGGTCTGTATGAAGTTTCAAGGAACTTGAACTGATAAGACAAACTTGGATGGGAAACTTCGAGAGCTCAAGAAGATGTATTTGCAAACATACAGTTTTCATTCCATTTTTACGGAAGCATGCCCCCCTAACTCAACTTAGAGATACAACAGCATTCAAAAATACATTGAGAATGTATTTGTTTCTAAATGAAAACAGCTGAATGCTCCTGAAACTCGCTGTTATCCATTTAGCATGATCAAAAATGAGAAGGCACTTGTATAACAAGAGCATTCAACAGTATAGTAGACTTCTTGGGGAAGATACCTGTCCTCTCTTGCTTCCTTTAGCCTGTACTTCCAGGAGATTCCCTCATACTCGATATACAGGATTATTATCCTCTCAAACCTACCTGTTCCCCTCAAACCAGCCCACGTTCCCCCATGGGTGAGGTACTCCTGGCTTTTCTGCATCTCTTCAACTGTTGACATGTGAATAATGAAGATGAGCAGGGCTTATGTTTTCTCTTGTGGAAATACCAAAAGATCAGAGTGAAGAGAGCTGTGGGGAGGGGACAAGAGTGGTTTGGCTCATGGTGACTGCTGAAAGAGTCTCATGGTCCAGCTCTGTGGGCACCAGATCTTCCAGAGCCCCAGCAGCAGCAGCAGGGAGAGGAAGTGACACGTGGTGGGCAGCATTCGGATGCTTGTACAAAACCACCCCCTAGCTATTCATCTTCTCCTCTGTGGAGGGCAAAGTGAGCCACTCCTACATCAAACAGCAGCCACTGCTCCTGTAGAATCATAGAGAGGGAGCAGCATAAGTTGGAAAGGACCTCAAAATATCGTCTGGTCCAACCTTTAACGGGAAAGGAAGCCTAGATGAGATTATGTAGAACCTTGTCCAATCCCACCTTGAAAACACCCAGAGAAGGGGACTCCACCATGTCTCTGGGGAGGTTGTTCCAGTCATTAATTGTTCTCACTATAAAAAATTGCCTTCTCATTTTGATATGAAACCTCTTCCCTCTTATCCCTGGGAGCATTAAAAATCACGTGGATGCGGCACTTGGGGGATATGGTTTAGCAGTGAACATGATGGTGCTGGGTTAAGGGTTGGACTTAATGATCTTAGAGGTCTTTTCCAATTTAAATGATTCTGTGATTCTATTCCAGTGCAACTTGTGCTCATTGCCACTTGTCCTTTCCATGTGACTGCTTGTGAAGAGAGAGCCTCTGTCTTCTTTGCAGCTGCAAATACTGGAATACTATGATGAGCTGTCTCCTTCCTCCAGTCTTCTTTTCTCCAGGGAGAACAGTCCTAACTCCTTCAAACTTTCCTCACAAGGCAGGTTTTCCAGCCCTTTGATCATCTTCTTGGACCTCCATTGGACTCTCTCCAGTCTGTCCACACCTTTTTTTAGTTTTTGGGGAGCAGAACTGGATGCTCCAGGGGCAGCCTGACAAATGCTGAGTGGGAAGATCCCGTCTCTGTCTCGGCCAGCCGTGCCCCTGTGGTGCAGCCCGGGATCTGGTTTTCCTCGTTGCTGCAGGGCTGCACTGCTGGCTCGGGGTGCCCCAGGGCCCCAGGGCCCTCTAGGCCCCTCTCAGCAGGGCACACAGCTCCTGTGCTGGGCTCTGCTTGTGCCATCCCAGCGCAGGAGCTGCTGCTTGCCTTTGTTAAACCTGGGGCTGTGACTGCTGGCCCGCTTTCCAGCCTGGGCAGGTGTCCCTGCAAGATGTGTCCATCTCACCACGCAGTTTGGTGCCATCAGCATTATCTGTACCCAAGCCAAATGAGGTTCAGATACCAAAGATCTATAGGTTTCAGGCTTTAAGGAGAGGCTTTACTTAGACATGTGCACAGCTCATTATACTACCTTCTTCACTGTCCTGTTTTCCCCAGTCTGGCTGCACTGAGGCTTCCTGGGAACTGTTCCACACCAGCCCCAGGGGAAGGTGAGATATGGGTCCTGCAATACATGTAAGCTTGCTCTACAGACTATCCTGCTTGCCAGAACTCTTGCACGTGTGTCTGGCAATCTGAGGTAGATCCCACACCTTACTGAGGGTATCTGTCTGTATCTCCACAGCCTGGAAAAATGTCTCTTAAAATAGGGAAAAAATACTACAGATGGATCCATAGGATTTGAGTGCCCTTGAGACAGGGAGATTGTCATCTGGGATCCCATTCAGTAAATCACATAGAACTGAAGGTATACCCTGTGGTAAGACTTGAGCTCCAATCCCCAGCAGCACAACTTTAATGCCAGTCAGAGCCCTGCTCAGGGATCTGGAAGTCACACATATCCAACACAAGACTGTCTCTTCTGTGAGTTTCCATCCCCTCCTTTGGCAATGCAGAAGAATGTCCCTTTCCCCACTGAGCTGTGATTCCAGCTGGCACCATGTTCTTTCCATTCTCTCTAGCAACTTTTAATCTTGCTCAGGTTTTTGAACAGGACACAATTTATCATATCTCTTTGTGTACACTTCTCAGGCTTTCTGTAAGTGTTTTGCTTATCCTGAGCCAAGAACTCCCATTCTATTTTCCTGCTCTCAGACTGTAATTGGAGGTCTTTATGCAAACACTGGCACTGTCTACAAGCATTACAACCTAGCAAATTTGCTGCCACACACTGGTAATACCCCAGGATTCTCCATGTGACTTTAAACATTCATCCTGCCTTCAGGCTTTTCTTCTGCTGAAGAACTGAACAAAAACCTCAGGCAAGACATATGAGTTTTTAAGATCATCTGACAGTAACAAAGACTATGTCAGATAGAATGGACGGTGTAAACCAGACAGTTTTCTCCCTCTATCTCCAGTAGGCTTAGACAGAATGTAGTCAGTGCCCACTGCCAGGGCAGTAGCTACACAAGGAAAAATCTCTTTGTTCACCTCACGTGCAAAATGTGTCAGATCAGAATTGTAAAAGGGACTGGTTTTCCTTGTGTAACAAAAAGTTATGCAATTATTTTCAGGCAGATGAAAGTGATATCTGGATTTAAGGTGCGTGAATCCCCAATATTGAAAGACATTAGGTATAATCTCTGTGCCCTTGGAATCCTGGTGTATGTGTGTCTGTGGCACAGAGAGGGGATTAAGAGAAGAGGCACGAGAAAGCAGAACTAATGAAAACTGCAGTCCTTATCAGATTTAAAATGTAAAACCAAAGGTGACACAGTTGCATGACTGTTGGAGTGATGGGATAATAACTTGACAGAGGTATATATTATATTAAGTACTAGGACAAGAGACACCACAGATACATGCACTTCTTTTGTGTTCGTGCTCTCAACACTGCCTATCAAAATTTCAGTCAATTTCCTTGTAGAGCTGGGAAAAGCCAAATTAGTGTGGCAGCCCTTGCCATCTTCAGAGGGTAAGCTTGTAACTCATTCAGCAGAACACACAAATCTGGGCACAATGAGACCCTAATATTTTTGAATTTACCAGTTCTTTTGTTTCCACTCCTGTGTCACACTGAGTGCTCCAACACTCTTAAAATAAGCATAGCAGAATGCAGTGCAAAGAAATGAAACCAACAGTTTCATTTCCCTCATGTAGCACCTTATGGCAGAAACAGCTCACATCTGGGGAGCAGGAACGACCAAAGTGTCACATGCTGCCTGAAGACAACTGCCCTTGCCTATGCTGGTTGAGCAGTGGACGGGCCATAAGTTACATTTCCACTCATTTCTCCGAATCCACATTAAAAATGACATATGAATAAACGTATGACAGTTCCAGATTCAAGCTAGCCACAGTCAGTGGTGACTTTGCAATAAGGACATCTGGGCCATGGATGGCTGGGGGAAGGGAACAGCCTTTGCAAAAGGGAGAAACAGAAGCAGAAGAGAGAGTTGATAACCTGAGCAGCTCTAGCATTTGGCTAAGATTTCTGTGGGGGCACCTTAATCACAGCTAAAACCCAAAGCAAGACAACAGCAGCATACTGCAAGGGCTACCAAGCCACAAACATGACTGTTTTCCCCTTCTGTGTAAATAGGTCACTTTTAATTAAATGTTACTGCCTGTGGGAAATCTCACACAACTGGCAGCAACAAAGAGAATCCAGGGTCACCAAGGCAAGTGTTTGGACACATCTAATTCCCAGTAATATTTCTGCCTTCAGGAAGGTTATTTTCCCTTCAACCTTCTTCTTCATGGTGTAGAAGTGATTCCCTCTCAAGGAAAGCCTTTTCTCACACTATCTCCTTCCCAACATCTGTGCAAAGTCTACCTCCATGCTGAGACAGGATTTAGCCAACAATTATTAGTGTAGCATTTTTCACTAGCAACTGTAACACATGAAAAGATTTACTAAGAAATGAGAGTCCCTTCAGTCTTGGAAAAGACCATTTGTACTATATAAATAATTTTAATTTAAATCTATTTTTTACTTTCAATCTAATTTTTCTTGGCTGGACCAAGAAATTTCTGTTTAGAACGTCTTTCCCATTGATTGTATCCTTGAGATCTGTTGGAAAAAAAAAGAGAGGTGGACTTAAAACAATTTTTGTGATAGTGGAGCTGCTAAAGCTTGGGCAGAACATTTACTGATGTGCAGATGCATGTGTGTCCTTGCTAGCAAGTCCAGTCTTGAACTACTAACATGTCTGTGCAGCTCTTGGGTCTGAGCTGCCTGCTCAGAGAGTGGAGAGAGTTAGTGGCTGCTGGAACCCAATTGTGCCTTTT
Organism: Daphoenositta chrysoptera; assembly: GCA_013397915.1. Taxonomy (NCBI): domain Eukaryota; kingdom Metazoa; phylum Chordata; class Aves; order Passeriformes; genus Daphoenositta; species Daphoenositta chrysoptera. The sequence continues at coordinate 105,933 of VZRO01003858.1, read as the reverse complement.
GCAGAAATGCAATGAAAACTGATTCCAGAGCTGTGGTACAACTAATCCCACAGGGGAAGAGTGAGCTGGAGTACTTCTGAAATGTGCACTTTCCTATGCATTGCACTGAAATCTGTCTCTTCAAAAGTACCCTGCAGATATCTGCATCTAGGATCTACTTTGAGGTCCTTTTATAGCAACTGAAGAGTGGTAAGCAAATCTAGGATGCAATTAATTTCATTTTGATTTAGTTGTCTAAACCAGGCCAGATGATTAATGGCTCCAAAAAGCTATGCTTTTTCCACTGTCATTTTCATGTTTAAAAGTTAGAGACAATTAATTCCATCCTGATTGCAATGCAGAAGTGCAAAGTGCAAATTTAATGGTCTGAGATTTTTTAATGAAAAGGAACCACACCTACAGCTGTTGATTAGTCTGGCACAGAAGGGGTGATACTCTCAATATGAATCTCAAATCATCATAGTTCAGAGACAGATGACAAACCACACACAACAAAAGTTGCTTCAAATCATATCAGAAAAAGGGGGAAACCCCTGGCTTCTTAAAAGCACATGAGAAAAAGGGGGAAGCCCCAGGCTTCTTAATGAATTCCAGAGCAAAATTAGATGTATTTAAGTGTAAGCTATTATAGCAGCTGTTCCACAACAAAAGACATCTTGTCTCTCTCTCCACAACTCACTTGCCATTGGATGCATTGGAAGTGCCACACGTTATTTAAACAGAATATGATTGATGAGATTGAGTTAACAGCACAACAGGGAGACTGGCTGGTCACTTCACTCACTGACTCAAGTCCTCTAGAAAGGCAGAGACACTCTTGCTCATATCCAAGTCGGAGACATCTCTTTGCAGCTAGTGACAGACTGCCGAGTGTAATCACAACTCAGTGAGTTTAAAATGAACTTTTTGTAATTAACCTCTTCTTATCACTTTTCTGTCTGCTGGTGGTTCCTTTCCCTTGGAGAAGGATGCTGTCGGAAGGTTACCTTCATAGAATCACCTACCTTTGTGAAGACCTGAACCCTGCGCTCTACAAGAGTTTGCCTGATGAAGGGCTGTATGAAATGAAGTCCATGAATTATTCTTCCACAGGCGAAGCACAAGGAAAAAGCCTCCTTCAGAGATGCAGATCTGCTGGCAAGTGCATTTCCTCAGTCTACTCTAGAGGCAGCAAGCACAGCAGAAGGCAGGAGGATAATCTCCCACAGCCTGTCCAGCACCCAACACCCACAGGGCAGCCACCTCCAGCTACGCATGTCAGCGACGAGCTGACCAAAAAGGTCACCTACCTGGTTCCACCTTCCTGCAAGAGCATTTGCAAGAACTACAACGATTTGCATATAGCTGGGGACTATGTGGGGCCATTTAGCTCAGTCACGACAGATTTTGCTTGTGACAGCGGCATAGGCCCCTTCCTGGAGTCCTCAGAGATTCCTCTGCCCACGGAGTCTGTGAAGGCTCCCCCCACAAGTGACAGCAGCCGCAGGCCAGTCCAAGGCCACTCGTCGTGCTGGCGGCTGGCGAGCCTGGGGCCACACCTGCAGCCCCTCTCCGACTCCGCCCTGAACGAGTACCTGGAGCGGAAGCTGCTGGAACTCTATCAGCAGTACATCATGGACAGCACGGCAAACAGGGCATCCCCCACCCAGATCCTGGCCTCCGAGCTGGTCATGGCCAACGTGGACCAAATCAGCGTGCAGATATCACGGGAGAGGAACATGGAGACTGTCAAGGCCAAAGACATTGTCATTAGCCGCTTCTTGCAAATCGCCAGTGGGAAGATTTCCTCTGAAATGAGCACACCCACTCTGCATATTTCCCAGTATAGTCACATTAACGCTTAGTGTTTGAATGTTAGAAAGTTTGTATGTTCTTCAAAGTCAGTTTTTAGTTTAAGATACTTTCTGCTTAATAAAAATGCATTTACCATCCATCACTTAAATAAACAGTACATATTAAATAAGTAAAAATACCTGTACTCCTGTGCTGTGCAGCTCCTATTGTGGACCAGTAATTATTTTTTTTCTTTTAAGTGTTTTTAGTGAACCTCAGACACTAAAAAAATTTCCCAGAAAATGACTAAGAGAATATGAAACTCTTCCAGGTGCTCAGGTGTTCCCTTTCTTCCCCACATACTTAATGTATCATTTCAAATTTCCTCTCTCTGGCATCTGCCATCCTACCCTGGGTCTGTGCTTGTTCAGACTTGCACTCATGCAAGGATAAGCAAGCACAGTGGTGGCACAGCCACAGAAATACAGAATTCAGGATGTCATCTAGTTCGCTTCCCTGCCCCTAAGGGCTTTGCTTTGGACATCCTTCCCAGAAGGTTTTATAATTTGTTCTTAAAGACATTTAGGGATAGACACTTTGCTGTTCTTTCTATGCTAACCCTAATTATTTAATTGATGTCTTCCTGTTCAAAAGTTACCATCACTTTTTGTGAAGCACAAGCTCTGTTTCCAAACAGACATCATCCTCAGAAGAGTGTGTGTAAACCTGTGTGGTTCGCACTGACCTAAACCCTCACAATGAGCACTGGGGACCTGTGATCACAGACAGACACCACTTTTACCAGGTACTTACACACCTGACGCCGTGGAGGGGTCATCTGGGGACTGTGGTGGTGATAAAGGGAGAAGAGGAAGGAGATCTCACCTTTGTTAAGAGAATTGCACAGTAAAGAAAAAGGGCTACTCCAAAGAGCATTGGATTAATGTGACCAGTGCCCTGGAAAGCAGAAGAAAAGCTGAAATGGAGGGCTCCACAGCATAGCTGAACACTTCTTTTGTTAGGATTGTTGTATCATAGATCAAGGTCATTTGAACCTGATATATATCAGATAGAATGTCCTATTTGGTAAAATTTCACCAAGTCTTAAAGAAGAAGAAAAAAGAATAAGCAGAGCTGCCTCATGGCAAGGTTTGGTACCTACTCTGAGTGTTCATAATGTAAAAAGTTTTGACAAAATTTGACAATGGTTGAAGTTCTGAGTATCAGTATAATATAAATACTAATTTATACTAAATATTCATAAAAAGATTTCATGTTATTGTTTCCACAGTGTTGTTTTGGCCTTTGTGTGCTTTTTCTTTTTTTTTCAATTTTTTTCTTAAATTTAAGGCAGGTTTTTATATATATTTCAGAAACAAATATAAGGTGATAAACATGTCAGTTTATTCTATTGCTGCTGTTTTTCCAGAGTTTACTGGGATAGCTCAGTGTATTTTCCTGCATGTGCAGGTATCCAAAAATAGTTGCCATGAGAACCTGTGATGCTTCAATCCAGAGGGTGTGCCTCTGTTGCTATAACAGCCTATCCAAATACTGTTATTCAGAAATTCGAGACAGATAATTTCTGGCATGCAATATTTCTAGACTGTGATCAAATGCTATTTACAAATAAAAAAAAAAAAAAAAAGCTATTTTTAGGGGAAAATAACAATCATGGTAATGCATAGGCACACACATACAATCTGCATACAAAATCCATTATCAACAACCTGGAAAATGACTTGCAGAGGAGATCAAAAGCAAGGAAGTGTAACAGTTTTTATATCCTACAGATACAGATTCAGGCTTTTCAATACATGAGGCTTTTGTTCATGCCTATTGACATTCATATCACTGGGTTTTAGTTCCAAAAGATGTAGTGGAAAGCAACTTGCAGAGTTGAATGCATAAATCAATACCCTTGCTGAAAGATCCGACTCCTTCATCAGAGGACGCAATCGATTCTTGCACTCAACTCTCCCCACTCCACAGACCTCGTCCTGCGCAAACAAAACAGCATTTTACCGTCTCTTACTCAGAAATCCCGACCTTCATTTCCCCGCAGAGGCGTGGGCAGCACCCGGTCACCACGTCCCCTATCTCAGAACCGAGGCAGGAGGGAGCAGGGCCCCGAGCTCTGCCCGGCCCCGGGCGCAAACCTCCCCCAGCCGCGGTGCCAGGGGCTGCAGCCACAGCCGGGGGCCCTGCTCGGACAGCAGCAGGGGAGAAGAACAAATCTTAAACCTACAACAGCAGGCTCATGTGTATGGAGAGCATGCTTGATACTTATCCATCAACTACAAACCATTCCATTCCCAGGCAGCTTTCTTCCAAGCACATCACTTACTGCAGTCATACTGACCTTCAAGGAAAGGTCTTATTTTGTATTGTCAGACTGACATTACTAATTTTATTTTATTTTATGAAAAGGTCGTAATCATTACAGAAGCTGATTTATTCTGGAAAGATGGCATCAGCCACTTCTTCCCCACATATGGTTATTTTCTTTTCTCTGCCTAAATATAAATGCCCATTTCACTTTGAGCCCTGTATGTCTGGTTCTCACATGAGTTACGTACCAGCCGCATCCCATTATCTGAAGCAGCTCTTGGATTTCAGGCAGTTTCTATATAAACAACTATTTCTTACTTTCCACTACACTCAGATGAAAGTGCATTTATATCTCTGTCCTTCTTGCATTTAAAACTAATCTTTTTCTGCACAGGTGCCTCTCTAGGTGTGCCTGTTTCCTGCTGAAAGCACTTGGATAGCAATTAGGCTGCTATTACCATGACTCACGTTGTTATCTAAAGCGATTATCATATTCTCTCTCCTTCTCTCTCCCCCACCCCCCTTCTGCCTCAGGGTCAAACGTTTAAAGAGAGAGATCCCAATTTTTTCATAGCTCTCTTAAATAACTAATTTTTAGTCAGGGTCACACCATTTCTTGACACGAGCTTGTCAAAATGCTCGATAGGCGCCCTGGTGTCTGGGGAGTGTGTGTTGGAGAGGAGAGTTTGAATTCTGCCCTCACAATACCTGCTAACATTATGGCTATTTTAATATAACTAACAATTTAAGAAGGCAAAGAAAATTGTGATGAATATTTCAGTAACTCTTTGGTTGATATTTTGACCAACTGTCAAGAAACTGCTCTCAGAAGGATAGTTTATAGCCACCTTCAGCATACTCCAGCAGCTTCCTTAGGCATTTTTTGCAGAACATATTACTCATTGCTGACAACATGATTGTAGCAGCTAGGAATTTTATTGTTTATAGATGGTGTGACTGTGCCTCCAAGAGTCTGAGCCCATCACTGTGGCAGATGAACACTACCTGTGGACTCTAGGAAGGCTGGACGTGCAGTGGGACAAGAAAAATCCTTGGCAGAAGGAGAAAAGAGAGGGAAAAGGGGTTTGTCAAATTTGTTGGAACCTGTAGGTCCTGCCTTTGGTTTTAACCCCTTTGCTGGCTCTGATTTCTTGTCTGTACCAAGAAACACTGTAGGGAAGAAAAAGTATATAAAGTGCAGACTGGGCTTTATGCTGAATGTGAAAGTGAGCATTTCATGCTCTGGTTGCTGGGTTCAGATGAAGGCAAAAAGCCAGGCATCTAAAACTGAAATTTTAGATACAGTGCTGACTCCAGCCAGGCATATTGCTGGTGTTTCACCTTGGGGAAGCTGGGACCTCCCAGCACCCCAAGGTTCATCTCATTCCCCTTCTACTGTCCTTTGAAAGATTGAAACAATGGGGATTTATTTAGGACTATCCCTTCCCTGAGCTTCTTCCTACCACAAGTTTCTCTCTGAGATGGGTCCTGCTGGGGTGTGACCGGCTGCCTGTATAAATGGCTTGGGCAGGAATGGGTAAAAGGGACTGCAGGTTTTGCTACCTCAATTATCAGAATTGTTGTAACATATCCTACTGGTATGGACAGTATGGGCTGGGAGGCATCCCTTGTTCTCCCAGATTCAGGAGGGATAATTATCAATTTAGGGAGATCAATCACCGTGTTGCTGTAACATCTCACTGCAGATTTTAAACCAATATGGAGATATGAAAGGACTGCTGCACTTTTGGTAACTTTGCTGAAGTTACTAACTTGCCACACACCTTGTTAAATGGAACCTGTATGCCTCACACAGCTGGTGTGTGTCTGCTTGACACCTCTCTGTTCACAGTCACCCCCTCTCTGACAGCCTCATACGACAGCCATGGACAGTGCTCAGAAGGGACACGAATTTCTCCATCTGCATTGATTACACAGAGCGTGAGCACAACAGGCAGCTTAAATCAATGTATTGGCATCCAAATTGACACGGCTGGCCTCTGGTTGGTGGAGCCATGGCAGCTAACACGGATTGAGACCCGGTCCCCAGTCTGTGTTGTGCTGGGTAAAACCATCACTGTCTTTGAAGAGCATTTGCAGTTTAGAAATATCTAGCAAAAAATGACTAACATGTAAAGGAACAGAAGTTTAGGTCAAACCAGATTTGTTCTGTGCACTGCAGCGTTACTTCTGCTTCTGCTGCGCTGGGAAGAGCTGGCTTACTGTCTCTCAGGCATTTCTGCTGACAGGATTAGGATAGCTTTTCGGAACATTAGGCAGGCTTTCTAAGGGCTGAAGGGAACAATGGTCCCGAGGCTCATTCTCAGACCTTCTTACATCTCTTTCAGGGCAAATATTGCATGAACTACCTTGCTTGAAGTGGAAATCCCCTCTAGGAGTATTAAAAGTGCCTCATTTTGCATTAACATCTGGTTATTACTGAACTCTGTGCTGCTGTCCTTCACAATGTGACACTCCTGCTTTAGCTTTCCCCAAAGCTGATCACTGAGGGCTCGGCATTTCTGCCATGTCAGAGCCTCCCGGACTGCCCCAGCATTTCCCTCCGTTCCCCTGCCATGCAACCCCAGTTTTGGTGGTTTTGCAAGCTGTGCCCCTGTGCTCTCTAACCTCCCCTTGCTGCTTTAATCCCCCTTTCAGAAAAGGTGATCCTGGCTCCCCTGACAGCCAGAACAACCAGTGCGATGGCAGAGTCAGATACTGAACATCTGGAGGGAAGCACTGGCAAAGGCAGAGGATGATGGGGAAGACTTAAAGGCTGGTGGTGGCCTGAGGTCCTGTGGGAGAAGCCAGGGACTCCTGTGAAGGTGGAGGAAGCCCTTGCAGAGCAGAGTTTGTGAAACATACTGGGAGATGGTGGGGAGCTGAGGAAAGAGGTTTCACAATTTTCCTAGTGAAGACAAGCCTGAGGGATGGCAGCATTTCCAGCCACTCCCTGGATGGAAGGAGCTCCTCCGTATTTAAAAGACAGCAATCTCCCCAGCTCCACCCGTGGCATTTTTCACGCATAAAGAGTTGTAAAATCCAAGATGGGGTTTTGTTCCTTCCCTCTGCAGCCACATCTGGGCGGGAGACACAAGGGGCCTCTGGCCACAGCAGTGGCCATCAGCTGTGCTGGACAGACGTGTTCCAGCCTCTGCTCCTGCTCCTGGGGGTGACACTGGGGACTGGAGGCGGGAGCTGGTGCTGCTGCTGGAGCTGTGGCCGCCCAGACACTCCACAACCTTCCTTCAGACCCCCACACTGGCTTACTCAGCTCTGACCAGCAGGTATTTTCCTCCTTTTCTGAAATTTGCTTGCTAAACACAAAGTGGGATAGGAGAGCTCCCTTAAGAACAAGCAATGGGAATGGGAAAGGCAGGAATTACAGAGTCAGCCATGCAGTGGCTTTTTTTCCAGATTATTTTTTCTGTAACCAGAGCTAGACTATAAGAATAAAATCATGGTTGGCAGAGCTGACTTTGGTATTTTCATTGATGCAGTTGTCCAGTGTTCATCTTTCCACACAAGCTCCCTTGCCTGAAAGTGGATCCTATTTGGAGGGTAGGAGTGGAACAGGATAAAAAACCAAACAACCAGTAATAATTTGATCAGTACCATTTTAACACAGGTGACACATTCCAATGCATTTCTACACAGAAACCATTTAAAAAGAGAAAAAGAAAGAGCTTAACAAAGGTAGACTCACCAATTTTAAGGAAGAGAGGTTAGAGGTTTTCAGTTCCAGCACCTTTAAACCAATTAATCTTACGGTTTAATTGACCTATTTAGCAAAAGCTGGCAGAAGTGTCACTTCAGAAGCCCACTGCTTGACTAAAGTACATTCAAGGCCATGAAAGTATGCAACTCAAATTGCCATTAAGACATTCAATTTTAAATAAAGCTTCACAGCTCATTATAGACAGATGTGAGACTTGGATTGGGTGCAATGGTAGAAAGAAATTTATTAGTAGAAAAACGAACTAGTTAATTATTTTTAATTCACAGAACTAATTTTCGCTTCAAACTATGTTCTTCAAACCCATAGCATCACATTTACAGTTTTAACTCCAATGAGACTACCAGCTCTTTGTATGCATTTGCTTTATCATCTTCTCTTAGCAACTTTGAGCACTTATTTAATTTAATTTAATTTCCTCTGGTCTTGCTGTTTTCTTCTTCTGTTGCTTTGTCCTTTGGATATATCCTTTTGGTCCAGGCAACTTGTAATGCATCCTCCCTTGGCATAAGGATGTCACAGGTACATTACACAACTGAATTAATGGTAAAATACAGAGCAGCCCTACGGTAGCTTCTTTTCCCCTTCACCCTATTTTTAATTCAGGCCTTGACCAGCTAAACTTAGATAAGAAGCTAGAGGTTTAGTCATTGGAAAAACTATTAAACTGAATCTATTAGAACAACATAAGCTTCTTAAAACAAGTGTGGTAAAGTTTCTTATTTCTGTTAGCCTATGACCTATTGCAAAAAAAAAAAAAAAAAAAAAAAAAAAANATCCAGACTAAACAAAGAATCCAGAGCACTCCTGTGGAAAACAGAAGGTCTATTAATAAGTATACTTTTGAAGACTGGAGCAAAGCAGAATGGTGCGTGATAGAATCACATTCATTTAATCATCAATTTGAAATTATTAAAATGATAGATTCACCCCTTTGTAAAATAATATATTACCTTTCAGTCAGGAACATGATTATTTACTAATTATTTCATCATATTTCTAAGGTACTTGTGTAAAAATCAATTACTCTGATGTCAGCTGTCATTACATACACTATGAAGGTTATTGAACCGTATAGAAATATGCAATTGAAGATCAAAGGCAGTAGTAAGAAGATAAACCAGTTTGAGATTGCCTTCTGTTTGCATGCCAGTTGTCATGTACAGTGAAATGAAGTTCACCAGTGACCTGTTTCCTTATTCTTCTCACAACATGAACAACAGCATATGGGAAAAATCCATGAATCTTATTCTTTTATCTAATGAAGTCACACAGCCTCTGATCCTTGACTGTTAGATGTGATTGACATATTTTAAAAAACAGTAAAGCAAAAGAAGAGGAAAAACTGTGTCATCTTTCAAATACAAATTTAAGAATAGTATTTAAAAGCTAAGTTTTTTTACAGGCAAGTTGTATCATCTTGGCTCCAATTAAATAGCACTTTTCTTTACAAGTCATGACCTCAGTGGACTAAGTCATGAAACAAAGTATTATTCAGTTTAAGTAAGGCACCAGATGCAAGCCTTTAATACAAAGAAAGAAAATTTATCCAAAATACATGAACAGTAACTTCAGTGAGGTTATTGAACCTGGGAGAGATGCTATCTGTTAGATGTGCCAAGTCAGATTGAAGTTTTCACAGTGAGACTTTCAAATCTCATAATCTTGGAGCTAGTGTGTTTCCACAGATCATTTGTTATTGTTATTATTACTTATTTATTTATTTAGCTTTTGATAGATGGAATAGGGTTAGGCTGTGAGGAGATGTGACACTTTATTTCTATTCATGTTTGATGATACAAAGGCAGGATAGCAGTGGAGGAATGAAGAGAGAAAAATTATGTGCTCAAAACAAGGAAATAGTAAAACAACATTTGTGGAAGGGTGGGGAAGGCTGGAATGAATTAGTCAAACATGTTGTAGTGCTTGAGAATGCAGAAGCTGAGGGCTGGACAAGAGCCATCTGTGTCTGTTGATGGACGCCAGTTGTAACTGGCATGTGGAATAAACTTAGAGTAAACAGACAATTGGAAGATGCAGTTATTGTGCAACCAAATAGAATTAAAGGAGTTTTTTTTACTGTTGTTCAGACAGAATAGAATAAAACATCTTTATAATGTGAAGGTAAATATGAAAAAAAAATCAGGAGAAATGCAAAAGAAATGGTACTGGGGACATGAAGCCGTGAAGACAAACAGAAGAGATCAAATTTAAAAAGGAGGGAGAAATTGTACAAGAAAAATGAGGGCATGAAAAGGTAAAGTGCCATGGAATCGAAAGGTTAAAATTCAATTTTAATTTGGCATGCTCAACAGTTCTTTTATAAAGAAAAATAATGAAAGGGGAAATAGGGAAAAGGGTGATGTCAGGTAAAAAATGTGAAAGGACCTAGAGCTGTGGTCAGTGGAGTTGCAAAAGTAGCATCATTTGTCTAGGAAGACTTAGAAGTCATGGCTGAAACAGGGAAAATCAACAATTATGCTCATAGGAGAAAGGAAAGAGAATAGAAAGGCGATATCTTAGGATGAAAAAATGTCATCGAGCTGGAAGAACTGGGTGGCCGTAGAAAAGTTTGCTGTACTGTTGTCTAGGGACAAGTGGGAAAGAAGCACAGAAAATGACAAAATTGGCAAAACACAAAGAGTGAGAGATCAGAAGAGGCCAGTGCTTGGTAAAAACAGCTTTGGAGAGCTGACTGGGGCTGCCCAGTGTGTGATGAAATGCACAGCAAGGGGGTTGTGTGAACACCTACCACAGGAGCTGGAGGCAGAGACCGGAGACACAAAAAGTAAAACTAGAGTGAAATAAGGGAGAAAAGACCCGTGGGTTCAGGTCACAGGAATTAGGAAGCATGAGGACAGAAGGCCTTAAAAAATTGCATTTAGATGAGAAGAAAGAGAGCAAAGGGAGAGAACGGAAGTGTTGAATAAGAGAGAAACCCGAGACTCCCAGGAAGTGCTTTGATCCAGGATGCACAATGTCAATTTGCAAAGAAAAGCAGCCACTTGAGCACCAACTTTAAAGACATAATTCCTTAAGAAAACTAAGAGCTGAAGGAAATGTCTAGAGGCTCCAGATGAATCCTAACTTTTATAAATGGAGTGGTTACTCCAGAGATGGTAAAAGAACAGAGGGAAATAAAATGAAGAAATATAATTGTTCTGATGTGACTTGTCATTCTGTATATACAGATTCCACTTCACGGCTAAAATGCAGATTGCTACATTTCAGCATTTCCTCTAGAGATTTTCCAACAGTGAATTCCAAATATCAGAGAGACTTACAGCAAGTAAAGATGTCATGATAATGTGCCAAGAGTCTACTGAGCTATCTAGTACAAGAAGAGATACTTTCAATTTTATATTAGTGTTCCAATTTTGGTTTACAGAGTGAATTAATAATAAAAAGAAAGGAATGCAGTTGAGAAGTATACTAGTCTTATGTAGAGAAAGCTTTATATTCTGGGATAGGTATTTTTTGTAATGTTTAAATGGACTTTTGGATGCAAGCAATGGTTTGAGTATGCCAGTGTGCCTAGCCCCGAGGGTGGGCTCCCAGCTTGCCCTTGGCCAGGGAAAGCTGGCAGCTTTCCCACTGGCTTCCTCTTCCTCTTGAAGATGAAGATGGAGAAGAGAAATAGCCAGTCATTTCTTATTCCTTACACTTAAAGGAGAACAGTCACACTACAGGAAAGCTTTTCCTAGGCAGAATGCCCTGGAGACTGTTTTTAACCACTTGGAATTATTTAAGTTTCTTTTACATGTACTATATCCCATGCCTGACGTCTCTGCTTCTCAGTTATCTCCCTCTGGCCTGGGTGACCTGATGTGTCCCAAACGAGCACAGCTGTAGCATTGTTTGCATCTGCTGCAGTGGGAGGCAGAAAAACAAATGGTTTTGAAAAATCAGGCCTCTAGATTTCATCTGACTGGAGGAGTGGGACATGGAGAAGCAAACACAAATGAAAATGCTTCAGAGCAGCTTGTCCTGATTAAAAACACGCTACCACAGAGACCCTGGTGTTCAATTTCGTGGAACCCCATCCAGCATGCACATGGTCCTGACAGCCTACTGTGGCTGTGTGCCTTTGAAGGAACAGATTTATTCAAAGTATGGATTTTGTATTTGTCTTCATTTCTATGTTAGTGACAGCTGTAGCAACGCAGTCTGGAGGCAATGAAATGAAAGGAACAGTGTCCAGATCCCTGTGCAAAAGGAAGACATGAATTTGTTTTTAAGGCAGAGAGAACTGTAGACTCTTTGACACTGATCTTTCATTGTGCAGACTGAGAGATGACCTGAATGAATTTTGAGATTTCACAGCACTTGATAAATGAAGATCAGTACCTTTGACTGAAAGGAGGGTCATAAATTTGGTGTTCCTTGGGTGGCAAGCCTCGTAAGGGCAAGTGATATTCTTCTGTGTAATTCTGAATTTTAATAAAACCAGGAGCCATGCCTTCTGCCCACCTTGGCAAATACCTTATTGATACTGAAGAAAGAAAACAAGATAGTTTATTGACTTTCACCTGTGAGCTCTAAGGCAAAAGAATCAGTATGCAGCACTGCAGGCAGAAAGCATGCAGAAATTACTGCTCTTACCTTTTTTTCTACCTGATCTGAATTTGTAGATGGATGCATTTTTATATAAGATGTAGGTTATGAATGATATTTTGAAGCCATATTTAGTACTGTTCCTTTTCCATGTCTTGACTAAGGCTTAATTTTGAAGTCTTCCTGATGCACATCGTTAGAACTAATTTGAATCAGTTTTTTTATCCTTTTTCAGTTTGTCTGTAAATTAGCAGAAGAAAGGCCTAATACATCTCGCATGACATATTTTGATGAATGTAAAGTGTCATCTGGAAAGCTTCTTATTTCTTCAAAGTGGAATTAACTGTTCAAAAATACTCTTCAGAAATGGAAAACCTATTAGAGTGTCTATAGAAAGAAGTAGGAACTTGATCCATAGCACCTTGGGAAATAAAAAGACTTTGGATCACTGAATTGTCATCTCTTAATTATATACTCCTGTTCCAGAACTCCCTATGAAAAAAAAGAATAGATAACTCCTCATTAAAAAATAATTATTTCAGACATATTAATTAGTTTTTTCATACAAGTAAAATACAAGATGGTATGGGAATGGAAAAGGACTTTGACAGCCTTCCATTCTGCTAAGCAATTCTTCAGAAGTGTATTGCAGTACGGAAAAGGACATCGCTTGAATCGTCTGACCTCCATATTTTTTTTCTGTCTTTCATCAAATTTAATTGTGAGTGCAATTTTGTTCTATAAGAAATGAGGAAAGACAGCAATCTAAAGAAAAAGAGTATTATAAGGTGAAGATTGTGGGTAGACAATAACCACTAAGCATTTTTTGTGTCTAACCACAGGAATTAAAACAGGCTCAAACTCTCAAATTAAGGCAAATGCAAGTGATATTTAAGTCATGACAAGGAAACACGACTGGGGAAAAAACCTTAAAAAGTTGCAATCAGAACACTGCCACATGAAGATAAAGGAAAAAATCTCTTATTGAACTTTTCAGTCTTGCACATTGAATTTATCTTATGTTTTTAGTAGGTAAAATACAGACTCTGCCCTTATTTAAAGCACTTACGATTAACAGTTTTTCTGGACTTATGGTGAAACTGGAATTCAAAGGATGCTTGAAAGTATGACAGATATTTTATTTATTTTTTTATTCACAGGTGAGTGTGTACAATAAAGTGTGTGCATATTTTTGCATAGCTTTTGATTCAGACCCAGGTGAATTTTGAAACAAATAGTGTAAGTTAAATGAGAGACAGGATCTGAATTTTGTATCTACTTCAAGTGTACAAGAAAGGAACAAAATAGCCTCTGAAGATGAGACCTTTATATTGAGTTATTTGAGTAAAGAGTTTTTAAAGAGGAGCAGACACATTTTCTGTGACAGTATTCAGTTTCTGAACAATAAAAAGTATTCCATAATCACATTATATAATTAGCTGGACCACTCCTGTTTCTGTTGATGCTTGCAGAAGATACAATGAGAATAATGTTATTTTCTTGTATTTATTCCATTGAAATGATACTTAATGATTTCCTATTGGCATTTTATTCCATTGTGAATGGACTCTGAACAGCTCAGTGTTCAGAGCTGCCAGCTGAAATTCGAGCTGTGCCTGCTGATTGAACATATCAATGGAGTCAGGGAGCATTGATTTCTTGTCCTAATTGGATGCTTTCCATAAGCTACCAGGACATCAAATCACTCAGAAGGATGCTGGATTGGATTAGGCAAGTTTAGAAGATCTCAAACCTCTCCTGGCCACACAAGCCTTATGTGCAGCATCTTTATTAGAGTGAAAATGTATTGGTTGGAGGCAAAGTTTAAGTTTAAATTTCCCCCTGACCATTCCATGCAAAGCACAGGAGTTCCCCTGGCAGTGTCTGGGCTGCTCCAGGAGCAGAAGCTTCCACCTGGGGCTCTCCTGCTTCACCAGCACCTTAAATTAAATGAGCCCACTCAATGCCTTCAGTGATAGAGGCATGCAAGGCTGGGATAAATGGAATGGGATTAAATTATCCGGTGTCTGGGGGTTACAACACTGTCCTGATCTCTTCTCTCTGGTGACCGGTTTCAGGATTTCATTTGTTCAACCTCTTCTGCTTGCTTTTCATTACATTTGGTGTCACTGTAGAGCAAATCTTCACCTGCTATACACCAACTCCACCTGTGAGTAAAAAAAAATCCTAAATTTGCATCAAAAAAGCTAGCTTTGAGTCAAGTAATTATTCAGTATGCACACTGTTGCAATGGTAGAGATACCATTGCACACAAGACAAAGTGACTGAGTTCTGACTGAGCTAAATCTAAATAACAATCACTAAAAGACATGCAAAAGCAAACCAGACAAAGTTATTTATCTTTTCCATTTTATGAATGACTGAGGAACCAGTGAGCATTTAGTCTGTGAAAGACTGAAGGTTGAGCAAAGCAAAATGAGAAGTCTTTTCATCAGAGTATTTAAAACAGTTTAGTTTTATTCAGTTTTGGGGGATTTCTATATTTGATCTTTTCACTTTTGGGTCTGGTGAACACATTGGACAAAGGGTATTAATATTAAGAAGAAGAAGAGGTTTTTGTCTGCTTCTCAGAAATGGAAAAAATATATTTAAAGGGTTTTAGCATTAATACATGCAACAGCCACAATTGAATTTAAGAACCAAATGACTAATTCTAAGGAAATATGTAAATAATCTTCCTCATAACATAAACAGTCTGATTTAATATTGTGGTTATATTTAGGGTAGTGAAATTATATCTCAATGCACAGCTAAAAATGTATGAATGCATGATTCAAGCAATTTGGTTTTAAATTCTTTCTATAAGGTTTAGGCCATAATAAATTTAGGAACATGTTAGTTAAATTGACCTGTGCAGTGGTAATGTTAGTCCAAAGCTCCTGTAATTGAAACACATTGCACAACAGGGTTTTAAAGAAGGAATATTTCTTGGCTTAGACATATCCTGATTGTAATATCCAACTCAGAGCAATTTCCTTTGAGAGCTTTAATCTCAGATCACAGTTTTAAAACAAACCTCTTGTCCTCCCCAAAAGCTGCGTGAATTTAATGTCCCTTTTTCTTATGCACAAGTTCATAGAGTACAGTATAGGGCATGCTGCTATGATTTATTTATCAATTTATGTGCAAGTTTCACTGAGGCTCAAAAAATGTTTGAAAATGAGCAGTGGATGGTTGAAATGAACATAGAGCTAGAGCTTTGGGAACACGTCTTAGCCTCTGGTGTGGTCATGCAAGAATTACAGACAGTTAATTGAAAAAGATTTTTTTTTTGGGGTTTTTTTTTTTTTCTTTTTTTTTTTTTTTTGGTAGAAAGAGATCATGAAGGAAAGTTTGAAAGTGACCATACCCAGAATTTCCTTACCTCTCTGAGTCCACTGAGAGTCTGAAACAACTTCTCTGAGCAAAGAAGCCAAGTATAAGCCATTTTCAAAATGTTTTGCTAGGAAGTACAGAAAAGGAGAGGAAGACAGGGTCCAGCAAAATTCCCCTGTTGCAGTTTCAAACCCAGGGAAAGCAGCCCTGCTTCAACACTGCAGGAGCTACGTGGGGGTTCAGGTGGCACCTCCCTCAGCTGCCCTAGCCCACATTGAGATGTCTTAATCCACGAACCCACTTTCATTTCTCACTGGTTTCACCTCAGCCAGGGCCGAGTGAGCCACAATATTTCGCATTTCACCACCACCAGCAGAGGAGTGTTTGGGCAGCACAGGCTCCGTGGCTGGGCTGCAGCGGCAGGCAAGGGGTAAACAGGAATTGCTGGTTGAATGCAAGGGTGTGGAAATGGAGGCAAAAAAAAGGTGCTCATTACATTTTGAACAATATCTCTGCTCCACTTCAAGATGGGAAACCTGAGCCCGTGCCATCTGGTTACCTGCCAGCTACTCGCTCAACCCTGGATCGTTTTCTGGAGCTTTTCCTGTGGCCGTATTTTGAGGGGAGGAATTCTGAGCTCTAGCAGCTCTTAATTCCAGCTCAAATATTAGTGCCAGGCAGCCCATAGCGAGGAAAGATTTCATTATTTTTTTGTCAGGATTCCACATGTGGCAGGGGCTGTAGCAAATGAATTGTAAGAAGCTGGTAAAAGGGTTCATCGCCATCTGGCATGCAGTTCATGTGTGGCTTGTGTTAAAATGCCATTGCTTCTCAAAGGGGTTTTACTAGGCAGACAGATTTTGGAGGCTTTCTGAGGGGATGACACACAGTCTCACTGATGCCTGAAGCTTTCAGCCTCCAGGTATTCCCAAAATCAGACCTCCCTGAACCCCTGGTTTATGTGGTGGAGCAAGGCTACCCTGAGGATTGAAGTGCCTGCAAATCAGAAGACTGGTAACACAAGGAAGCAAAAGTTCTGAAGAAACAGAGGGATTTGGGTACTTTCTAGGAACAAGAAATAAGAATATATGTAAGGGATTTTAGAAGAGTCATGATTTCATTATCTACTTTTGTGTTTAAGTGGTAAAACATTAAAAGTGCCACAGGTGTCATTCACAACAGGGCCAAAGGAGGTTAAATCAATCTCCAAACACAATAAGGATGGTCAATTCTCATTTGCGAGCTGTGAAAGTGCCGCTCTTTATTAATTCCTTGAACTTTACAAACAGAAGGTGACAACAAAGCAAGAAAGGAAGACTCATTTGTTGTTTTTCTCTGATGTAAAAATTAATGCTCATCAACTCACTTTAATGACTCAATGCAACAGCAAGCAAGTAAAAGCATCTCATTTGCTCTGCACATCAGGATATAAATATTCTATCTCCATCACACTGTAATAAAGAGTAAAAAAGCATATCCCTTTTTTTGGAGTCGCCTGGATGTTTCACTGTGCATAAGCATAATAACTGTTATTTTCTGTCATTTTCCAGCAGTTTTATGTTCTCTTAAAAACAGGCATTCAGGCAGTTGAGCTTCCTCATCTCGACTGAACATGGAAACCCAGAAATTGTCCCTGAAGTCAGTGACCGATGTAAACTGAGTGAATACAGAACATACATAACAGGATGCTGCACAATGGCAATAAAGCACATGTACAATGATCATGGAAAAGCCCTCTTGCCTGTGAGCTTTGTAGCACTGCTGGATGCAAGAAATATTGCAGCACCCAGGCGAGCTGGGATTCAAGTGGAGAAAGAGGCATAAATAAGTGTGTGAGAAGAGGACTGGCTATCATGAACTTGCCCTTGGCTCTTCTGCAGCTACAGCAGAGCTGGCAAAGCACAGCTATAACCGAGGGCTGGTGTAGTCTCTGTCTGCAGAACAAGTTTACAGGGGCTGAAACTGGGGGGTGTAAATTGTCCCATCTGTGCCCCGCTGAGCAGCAGTACCCCTCCCATCAGACAGATCTCCCGGTGGCACTTTGCTCACCAGCCCCTCGCTGATGATGAGGTGAGGATGCCCCACGCCAGGCCAGGATGTTTGAAAGGTGGGAGATGCAGCTGAGCACACGCCAAGACCTGCACTGCAGTCCTGAGCATGGCACGAGGGTGGGATTTCTGGTTTAATGTGTGTCAGAGAAGCTCTGTGATTTTTCGGGTGTGCCCTGCCTACAGCAGCAATCGCTTAATGAGCCATTAGATCTTGCAATAATTGGTGAGTGCAGACGCCTTTACAAGAGGAGAAGTGATTTCCACATTTTATGTAAGTGCACTATTAGTCATGTGCCACTGCTGATATATTTGACTTATTTGTTGTCTGATGTTTGAGGTGAATACTATTTAAGATTTATTTTGTAATTTCCACTATGCCAATGTAAAACATATAGTTTGTTGCCATCAGGTTGGAAAAAAATTTGCCTCTTGATGCAAAAAGGGTGTCAAGATTTGAAACTCCCCAGTGACAAATGACAGAGGAACCAAATATACCTTGTTCCCGTATATCACTTCTTTGATGATGATGTGCTTTTTATATAACATTGTGGGTTTCATTCCTGTCCCCAGAATACTCTTGGAACTGAGTAGTGCTGTCCCAGCAATGTTACTATGCTGACAAAAAGATTTTAATTTTTAGACTGTTATAAAATATACAAATGCAGGCATAATGTTTTAGTTGCATAATGTAATACCAGGAACAGCTCACCAGTCATCTTAATCAGATCATAATTCACTCAAAATCCCAATAATTTGCAATATACCTTGTCTAAATGGAGGTCAGAGAAGATACTGGTAAGGTCAGTAATCAGTGCTGGTACTGCAAGCTGCCACTTGGTAGACAGGAAAATAATTGTGAACTGTATAAAGTTTGAAATGTTTTACTTGAGAGGCTGCTGCAGTCTTGGGGTCTTTTTCAGTTCAGAGGAATTCTCATCCACTTACAGTCATTAATGCTTTCTGATTTGAACAGATCCACAAATTAAAGGAAGGGCTGCCTTCAAATCATTAGCTCTCCAGTCTTTTGGAGTTAATAGCATTGAAATAAAACCACCATTATCAAACCGTCTAAAATCTGATAAGAACTCTAAAATGACATTGCACCACATCTGTTCCATTCAGTTATGCCCATTTAAAATAATTACAATAGAAATGCCTCCTTGCTGAGAAAACTCTGGACAGCTGGAATCTTCCCTTTAACCTGCATGAAACTAACAGGCATCACATCTTTCTTGTTAGCAATTCTGCACAATATTTCTCCTGCCAGCCGGTGCAATTTAAATCACCTGGTTGCCTGAAGTAAGGTCAGGGACATTGAAAAGATGAACAATTACTCTAAGTGTTTTTTAAAAACATGAATATATTAAATCAGTGAAAACATTTATTATTCACTGCAAGAGCAGTTACAGAACTATCTTGGAAATTTGCTGTATTCCTGAATAATAAGGGTCTAAATTATTCCCATCATTAGAAGGATGCTTTCAAACGTTGTAAACATCAAGAACAATATTAGATTAAAGATCTAAGCAAAAACTTGTAGCTGAAAACTTAGCTCATCAATAATTCAAAGTAGTTCTGGGAAATGTAATCTATTTCTTGGCAATGCTTTATCTAAACCTGTGGCTGTGTGGGTTCGATTACTCTTCTGTACCACAAGGTGTCATTGTTTTACCATTATCAGCTTTTTAACTCCACACTTCGGGAAAATCTGCAAAAATTCCTTCGTCTGGCATTTTAAGAACTTGGAAACAGACATAGATAATTATCTAGGTTTTAGTTGCTTGAGAAATGTAGAAAATAGCAACCTGTCAAAGACTAAATCAGAAAGCTCTCTTTGACACCTACTAATGTACCAGCAGGCCTTCAAGGTCTTCAGGCTTGTTTGTTTTTCCCTTCCTAGTGCAGAGGCATTTTGTATGGCCATTTGCTCCCCTTACCTCGATAGGAGGTAAGGAACTTTAATTCTGTTTTGATGGCTTGGAGGATGACACCGTGCCGTTTGGACAAACCCATCTTTCTGTGCCCTCAGGTGAAGGTCAGGTTCGCTTCCGCTGCATTCCCCACCCGGCTCCCAGCCCTGGGAAGGCTGCCTCACCACTTGCTTGATCATGGAATAATTTGGGTTGGAAGGGACCTTTAAAGGTCACCTAATCCAACCCCTATGCCGAGGGCAGGGACACCTTCCACTAGGCCTGGCTCCTCAGAGCCCCATCCGACCAGGCCTTGAATATTTCCAGGGATGGGGCTCCTACTATTTTTCAGGGCAACCTCTTCCAGTGCCTCATTACCCTCACTGTAAAAAAATGTCTTCCTAAAATCTAATTCAAACCTCTTTCCATTTAAAGCCATTCCCCCTTGTCCTATCACTGCAGTCCTTGTAAAAAGCCCCTCTTTGTCTCTCTTGTAGCCCCTTTAAGGTACTGAGAGGGGCTCCAAGGTCTCTCTCCTCTTCTGCAGGCGGCACAGCCCCAGCTCTCTCAGCCCGTGTGGCTGTGCTGGTGTTCCCAAAGCAGAGCTCCGTGTGTCACTGAGCCCGGTACACAGGCACCAGCAGGGCACTGCAAAGAACAAATTCTGCTAGTAAGCACAGGCAGGGAGAGAATGGACTCGAGCATTAACACCAGTAAACCCCCGGAATATTTATGCATTCAGGAGATTTTCCAGATAGACACCTAGCTGCCAAAACGTGGCTAAATTTCTCAGGGAAAGCCTGGGGGAAAGTGGGTGTCCATCACTTTTACAGGCCTTGTCTGGGAGCTGGATGCTCAGCCAGGATTTCTCTGCTCTGAATGGGAACCACGTAAGGAGCTGCTCAGCCACTGAGCTGTTTGCTCTGTGCTCTGGGCAGCCACAAACACTATTTCCAATGAGGTCATGATGCAAAAACCTTGAGAAAAGCTAGGTGGTGAGAGAGAGGGAAAATGAGGGAGTAAGATGAGCTGGCTCACAAATACAGCAGGAAAGACCTGACATCCACTCACAAAACTGGGAGAAGTGCTGGGAAAGAGAATATAACAAGAGAGTTGTAAAGGAATGTTGTGCAGTGAATGAGGAGCTACTGCTTGGAGTTTTTTGCCCAGGTACTTATGACCTTGGGGAGGACATTTGAGGTTCCCACCATGGGATGGTTTAACAGGAAATGCTGATGTGTCAGTAGGAAGCTGTTGGTGTATGACACAGGCATTCAATGTTGAGACCAAAGACTGTGAGTTAAGAAGGCCAGATAGAGCCATCCTATGTGTATCCAAAAATAATAAATCTAGGAACATACTGCTAAAATAAAATAAGATAAAATAAAATAAGATGAAATAAAATAAACCAGATATCCTAGGCATTAAATCATATCACTCTCACCTGAAAATGGATGTTTAAAGTGGCGAGTAGATATTTCATTTTGTAATTGGTCTTGGAAATCTCAGTGGACCTTCCAAAACTTCAAAACCACTGGAAATGTTTCTTCATCCTGGGGTGAAGATTACTGACAGAATGACATGTGAAAAGTTTGCTGGAAATTGCTGTCTACATCATTACCTTTTCTGTGCACAAAGAGTGACACTGTGAAGAGCGTTGAAGTGTGGAAAAGAGGGGATTTATCCACAGGAGTTTGCTGGATTTCAGAAAGACATTAGGCTGTGTAATTGCCTCAGTCAGTTTGCCATAGAGAGAGGAAAATATGGCTCTGTTGCATCAACATTTCTTCTGAATTTTATCACTGGTTAGTTAGAGATACATTTTTTGAGCAGCCAGAGAGCTGTCATTCAGTATTGATACTAAAAAGTTGGTAGTAAAAAAGCACACAGATTATTATCTCTGGGCCTCCTACTTTTCTTTTCTTACCAGAAAATGTACCAAATGTATCTTTTTGTCTTTGATTTAATACACAAAACAAGTCACATTGCTTTTTGTGCAATATCTCTTCCCAGAAGTTCCTGCAGGTGCTGGCAGCAGAGGTGAGCAGTGTGTGCTGCTGTCCCACCCAGCCCTGCTGCCTGCTCGCACTGCTGCACATCTTCTCTGACAGCTTTCTCTGTGTTTAGCTGTTTCACCCTGCTTTTATTTCTGCTTCCAGTAGGTTTCCCTAGCCAGCATATGCATTCTTTTAAGTATCTAAACTGAAAATCAGTCTTCACAGAACCAATGTCAAGTCTTGTACTGTCAGTCAGAGCATGACTTGTGTCACTGGGACTGAAGATCTTTATGATCTTCATGAGGAACACCTTTAGGACCTTTATGCACTGTAAAACATTTCCCCAGGCTGCCAAGGGTACCTATCACCTTTGCTAATGATTCCACAAATGTCATTGTGTTAATGATCTCTTTTCAGCTCAAACTGTAAGCCATGGATGTCTGTTTCTCTTGAGAGAGATAACTTGTGTATAAACTGCACCTCAAACCAAATGGAAAATAATAAATAGCAAGAACATTTCTAATGGAAAATGCTTTCCACAGAAGGGCTCAAAATGTCACGTAACATTTACAAAGATAATGTTTCATCTATTATAAAAATCTCCCATCAAACTAGGAGCTTTTATTGTGCAGTTTATTTGTTGATCCCAGGAAGAGGTGAGGCTTCAGCCTTCTCTTTTGCCTCCTTGTGTGCCAGCGCAGATGCAGCAGAGGAGGCTCTGGTCAGCACTTGCAGCTGTGGCTGTGATGCCATTTGGGGATTTCTGGAGCAGGACCTCACTCTGCTGCTGGCCAAAGGTCTCAGCATGACCCTTCTTCCTCTGCTATCCTGGGGAAAACAGCTCAAGTGCCCCAGTGCTGCTTCAGCCTCACTGAGAACATTTCTCTGGCCTTCAGAGCAGCAAGGGAAAGAAATGCCCTGACTCTTTTCAGTGCTTAACAATACTCATTTCATAAAAGCTTTTTGAGTTTGCCAGATCTGCAGCAGCTGATCAGGAGCTGCCTATGAGGGCACAGCTTGGTCCCTGAACACCTTCCAGGCAGGGTGTTACCGTACACCCCGTTTGTGTGTCCTGCTGGATGCACAGTGGGACATCTGCTGGATTCCCTGAGAGCACTCCAGCTGTCATGCATCAAAGAACAGGACAAAAATCACAGCATTTGTCTTTTCAGAGTCCTTCCAGGCTAAAGGGGCTGCCCACACAGCCCGCAGTAAAAGCACTCAGTGCTCGGTCAGATACAGCTCCCATGTAGAATAACCACTGACCATCCCAAAGGCTCACATGAGTAACACTGATATGATGACAGAAATATCAGGGCAGTCAGACTGCCCAATTTTGGTACTCCCTTTGCCACGTCAGTCAAAACATTGGAACAGAGCTGTGTGGATGCCAAATGCAGAAGCAGGTAAGATCAAAATTATCTTCACCATGGGGAAGAGGAAAACCATGAGTTTAGAGGGGACTTTCCTTATAGCCAAGTTTTACATTTACCAGGTTTAACCTGCATTTTCGGCTCCAAACTAGACTGTATTGATTAATTGGACAGGTGAGTCAAGTGCATGGTTTTCCTCTGTGGAAAAATAAAAAGAAAAATGATGTGATCCCTTAGAATATCTCATCTCAGAATAAAGAGGTACTGAAGACTGCATAAGAAACAGGTTTCTAGTGACCAAATTATTTTTTATTCTTTCCCACTGTCATTATGTTAATCAAGAGATACAAGTGCTCGTCTACCAATGTCTCATTAATATTCAAAGGCACTTAACTCCTATTTTTGCCTTTGAAATTCTCCCCTCATGGTACCAAACACATTCCAGCAGTCTGTCATGCTCAGTGTTTATCACATACCCAGTAATCCCTATCTTCTCCAGCTTCTGTGCTGACAAACATTAGCCCTATATTTCAAAAAAATTAATAACCACAGGGACACATTTCAACTTAGCAGAAGCTCGGGATTGTCTTGGTTTCCCACAGCAACCATCAGGAATACTGGAAGAAAATAGGTCAAATGAAAACATTATTCCATGACAAAATCAGAGGCAGAGTTACCATAGTGTTATTTCTGAAAGCTGGTTGCACAACTGTTAAGATGGGAGGTGCATTACACATCAATTACTTCTAAGTATTCTAATTAAAAAAAAAAAAAAAAGAAAAAAAGATTATACTGTAGGAAAGTTTGACCCATTTTGGATAGAGAGCAAAATTAATGGGTCAAAGAACAGCAACACTTTCACCTTTGTGTGGCATTTTAGTGACACATTTTCTATAAACTTATGCACAGAGCTAATTCTGTTTTTCCTGTTTGGAATCATTGTTATAATGCTTATAAATTGGACAGCTGCAACAATCTATAGTGCAGATAACAGCAAAATATTGATCTAGGATCAACAGGAATTTAATTTTAGCCTGCATTTCTTTTACAGTTTCCTTGGTTAGTAACATGTGAATACATCATAATTTTCTGTTGCTTTTCTTGCTGCTATTTGTTATTTCATCCCAGAAGCATCTGAGACAGTCTGAGATTCTCTAGAGAATACCTGTATAGAATACAGAGAGCAGAGGAGACTTTTTAAGATCGTTATGATCCTTCCACAAAGACAATCTGTTCTTTGCAAAGGATAAGCTAAATATGTTAGCAATGAGGTGAATCTGAGAAAGTGTGAAGCAATACAAACAGGGTTTAAATAGATCACGTACTTGCACAGAAAATAAAGTAGGACTAAATTTAGAAATACTTTGGTTAATAAATAGAGAGAAAATCCCAAATTTTCAATCAAGTGGATCAAGTTTGAGAAAATATATGTGTTTAACATCGTCACCTTATTTTGACTAGGAATTGATTGCAATAAGGAGAGTAAATGTTCCTCTTGATAAGCAGACAAATTGAATTTCAGAACCTAGATGCCATCTTTATAAGCTCAGGAGAGCAAAACACTTCTCTCAATATAATATATTGCTTTAGTTTTCCTCAAAACACTTTCTATGGGAGAACAGAATTCTGAATTCACTGGATTGAATAGTGTGAAATGTTGATGAATGATAGGGGTTTTTTTGGTTGGTTAGTTGGGGTTTTTTGCTTTTTTTTTGTTTGTTTGGGTTTTTTTTTCACCTAGAAGGCATCATTGCTCTCAAGTCTTTTATTTCTAGTTACGTGCATTATGGAACCAAGCTAAAGATAACCTCTTTCTTCTGCTGGTTCTGTTCAAAATCACTGCACAACGAAATATGGCATTGAAATTTTTAATTTGTTCATTTTGGTTTTGCTAAATGCTATCTCCATCCTTATACTTTTCTCTATACTGATCACAAATGCTAATTACTCTCTACAGAGTTTTTTCTCTTCCCCTTTGGCCAGGTCCTGGCTTAAAATCTCTTTCCCACCAGGGAGCAGTCTGGACTGAGTGGTCTCCCATGGCACTGACCAGCTTGTGCCACAAGACCTGTCCCCTGCACCACTGGGACCTGCCCAGCCTCCATCCCACCCCCACAGAAACCCTGCCACGGTTCTGAGTGGAAGTGAGTGAAACCTTCTGCTTCTCACTGACTCATCTGGGCTGTCGTATCCTTTATCACAAACAGGAGTCTTCGTGCTGATCCATCTCTTTCAGGCATATGAATTTGTGACTGTTTTCTATGCATAATTTAATACAAAGAGCATGATATTCTGCTTTTACAAATAAACAGGAAGGAAATTAAGCATTAGATACCAGCTGTTGAGCTTACTGTCAGCTATTTTGGAGCAAACTGTGACTAAATCTATGTAACAAGGGGACTTGCATAATAGAATTTGCTTTATTCTGCATTATAATGCAAATCTCTATGTCCTGTTACTCAAGCTACACTATTTTATACCAAAATAGCTGATGATGCAAACCAGATTTCACTACTGCTGAGACCTTGCTCTCTGACATTTCTTCCATTCATTTGGGGAAAAAGCCCAAAATTTCCTTCCAAATGTCTCCCCCAAAAGCTTTTAAGAGATAAGCATTTTCCCCCTGCTTTATTCTAATGTAAACTTGAACCCATAAAGTTTCATCAAAAGAGCGTAAATCTTTCCCTTCCAGAAGTTATCTGCCATGTTTCTTCTTATCCTTTGGATGACTGCAGTAATTTTTATGCTGTGCTGTCGGGAGTGTAATGTTAAGTGCTTCATTAATGATGATTTGTGCCATTGAAAAGTTTAAAATGGGCAGATCATGGCAAGGACCTGACATTATTTATTTTCGCTCTTTGTATTAAGCTCTGAAAAGAACATTTTAAGAGCAGTTTTGCTTCTACTTGGGGATGCCATAAGCAGTATTTCATATGCCATTGCCTCAGAGACAGCACTAACCAGGACAACAATAATAATGGCTGCACACATTGCTAATAAATATTTGCATTTATTTGTAATAAAAGGGATACATTTCACTGTGTGAAAGGAAGGAGATAAGTAGAGAGATGCTTGTCTGCATTTGGAATAAATGATAATTCCAGAAATTTTCTGCTTGGAGGGTTAAGAACTAATAATTGTATCTCAAGGACCCAGAGTGTGGTTCAGCAGTGCAGCTGGGAGCAAATACAACTGGGAGCTGGGAATTGCCCTGGGGAACAGTCTGGGGCTCCCTGGGGTACCTCATTTCAAGTGAAAAAAGGGGAATCTCACTTTACTTCAGAGGTGGGGAGGGATAGGAAGGAGCAGGAGGAAGGAAGGGACGCCTCAACACTCTGATGTGCTGATGGACTGAGGTCCTGACCTGGCTCTTGGTTTGGCACCTGGTCCTGGGTTTGGGGGTGTCCAGCTTGTTGCTTGCCTGGAGAGTGGACCAGGGGGCAGAACTTGGGATAAAATCCAGGTGGGATAAAATAATCACAGCACAACTTAATACAGGAAAACTGAAAGACCTTTTTAACATTTCACTATTTTTTCTTCATCCCTGCCCTATATTAGAATATAAGAGGAAACAGAGTCTCATATGCTAAGCAAAATTCTTTTTTGCTGAGACCAGCACAGGGTGGTATAATATGGTTTCTTTGTTAAACTATAATTTTTGCAACATATTGAAAAAACAAAAATTTGAAACAAATCCCGAGGAAATGTAATTTTTTGTCTATTTGATATATAAATGGACATTTTACCACAGCTAAAATTTCGTATGACCTCATTTAAACACCAGGCACAGAGAATGCCAAATGGTAGGTAATTTCATTTGTGTGTTTTAACTCCCTAGGACTGTATTTCCCTAGGCAGACTGGAGCTTAAGAATGTACATTAGGAAACTGAAGAGAATTACTTCTGAAGATTTGAAGCCCTTGTCTGTGGACTCCAAGATGGCTTACAGAAACAAATAATAAGAATAAGCTGCATTTCACAGTCAAAAAAAAAAAGGTTAAATGTACAGTGTCCTAAAAATCAGTTTCAGGAGCAGTATTAAATAAGTTTGTAGGAAAGGAAAGTAAAGGTCAAACACAGTATTAAAGGGCTCTGTATTTAATACCCTAGAGAAATTAAATTGTTAATAAAGACTCTTAGAGCCCCTTTACAATTAGTGTTCCTTGGAACTTTGAAGAGACCAGATTGCCTGTGCAATGTAAAATGTCACTGGAAAAATATTCATTTAATCAGCACAGATTAAAATATATGAATCTTTGCCTGGTTCAACTCAGCTGCAATAATTTTCCAGCACACATCTGTAGCAGCCAGACATCAGCCTAGATGAGTTTGGTCTTCATAGTTCAATCATTCTTTGGTGTTCTTGTACCAGAAAAATCAAGATATTAGTTTTATAGAGTGAAATTTTATAGGAATTGCAATTCCCACAACAGAAATGAAAACACGAATTAGATGTTAGGGGCCCTCATCAATTTCAGTGATCAGACTGCTACTTATTTCAATGTGTCTGGGAAAAAACCCCACAGAAATGGGTTTATGACGCAGGAATTATTTAGTACAGATTATATTTAATTTTACACTTGATCAGCAAGCATAATTTAATTTAATGGTAGAGAAACAGAGCGAACAAGGAGGTATTTGCCACGTGGGGAGGAAGGGACCCCCACGAGGAGAGGAGACACCAGGATGGAAAAGGAAGGAGGGAAGTCTATCTGGAACAGCAGGCCCGTGCTGGTGCCTGCTGGGATCCCTCACATCTACCACACTTCTCCTGACAAAAAATAGATCAACTTCTCACTCTCTCTGCAGGATGCAGCAACCTTGACACGCTGCTACTCTGTGGGGTGATATGAAAGACAATAAAAGAAAGGAATGCATTCACTCTAATTGGCAGGGGGAAAAAATAATGAAGAAGCAAAGAACTTTTTGTGAACTCAATCTTGTTAGGGTGTAGGCTCACCTTAAGAATTGTCCAAGTGGTGCTATTCCTAACAAATCAAATTAGTCTGAAGTATTGATGTTTATATCCAGGATTATGATGACCTCACATGAGCAACAATTTGCTGGCAGTGTTAACATTGGAAGAACTGATCCTCAGAAACTCCCAAAACATTTAAAGCAACACAGATGTCGTATGTCTACTTCCAGTTAGCAGCACAAGGCATTAGCAAGCTCAGTGATCAGTTTAAAAAAGTTTTATAAATCCTGTGTACATCCATTTGCCTTCTGAATAACGAAACTGCCTTGTGGGTTCATTTTCCCCTCCCATTTTCTCCACCTAAAAGCAGCAGTTTGGGAGGTTCATTTCCATTACAGATGCTGCATGTGCATAAAAGGAGAGTGCCTGTGGAGAAAGCTCCGTTTTAGATGTGCTCCCTGGGGAGTGCATTTTTTATCAAAACCCATTTCTGATAAAACATGCTATTTGAGCTATTTTTCAGTTGTAAAGAATCTCATGCAAAATTGCTCCAGTTGGGCCACAGCATGCAAAGTCTGGGGTGCCCAAGACTTGGTGTATGAACTGTGCTGGGTAAAGGTATGGGGTCCAGTCAGGACACTGCAAACCACAAAGACAGCTACCTGGAATTTTTCAAATTTATACATTACTCTCTTGAAATATATCTATAGACAAATCAAAATAATTTGTCAATATATGCTGATTTTCATAAGTAATTCACCTTTCCTACCTTCCCTTCTCCCCAAGTAGAAATGGAAATTTTTTTAGACCTAGTTTTACACAATTCTTCCACCATAAACGTGTATCTGTTTGTAGATTTCAGATTGTCCACCTTTGTGGAAATCTCACTTGTTATATTTTAACATATTAGGGAGCTGGATAGATAAGAAAAATGCTTTACAGGCCCACTTTGAAAAAAGGCTGAAGTAAATATCCAGTTCATGTGAAGTATCTGAGGCTCCATACACAGAGAAAAGTGGATGCCTGTTCCAAAGGAAACATTTCAGGGAGAGTTAATGCCTCATCATCTTCCTCATCGTAAGCTCAACACAACTTATTAGCAATTAATCTTGTGGAAGGCAAAATTCATTTGGACTTCCAGTCCTCATGACAGCAGAATCTAAACAAAGCTTCCTGACTTTTATGTCAAGAGTTCATAGAATCATAGAATGGTTTGGGTTGGAGGGCCCCTTGAAGATCATCTGCTTCCATCCCCCCTGCCATGGGCTGGGACACCTTCCACTAGACCAGACCCAAGGCTCCATCTAACCTGGCCTGGAACACTTCCAGGGATGGGACATCCACAGCTTTCCTGGGCAACCTCTGCCAGTGCCCCACCACCCTCACAGTAAGGAATTTCTTCCCAATATCCCATCTATATCTGCTCTCCTTCTGCTCAAGACCATTCCCCCTTGCCCTATCACTACCTGCCCTTGCAAAAAGTCCCTCTCTCTCTCTCGTAGGCTCCCTTTAGGTACTGGAGGTGCTCTAAGGTCTCCCTGGAGCCTTCTCTTCTTCAAGATGAACAACCTCAACTCTCAGCCCATCTTCGTGGGAGAGGTGCTCCAGCCCTCTGATCACCTTCATGGCCCTTCCCTGGACTCGCTCCAAGAGGTTCCTGTTTTCTCTGTGCTGGGATCCCAGAGCTGGGTGCATTACTCCAGGAGGGTCTCACCAGAGCAGAGGGGCTGGATCACCTCCCTTGACCTGCTGCCCACTGCTCATGTAACACAGTCAGGGGTACATTTGCCCTTCTGGGCCGTGAGCACACATTGATGGGTCGTGTTAAACTTCTTCATGTGAGCCTTTATCGCCTTTGTGCAGGCAGCAATTATCAGTCTTAAAAATAATTAGTGCTTTTTGTCCTTATCAATTACAGAAACATTACTCCAGTGTCCCACCAGTCTGGACAAGTGTGAAGAAAGCAAGCAGCAAACAAGTAAGGCAGACAAAATTGGAAGTAATCGTGAAAATATTGGGGATTGAAGGGGTGGAAGGGAGGGAGAAAATGTTATCCTCAACTGAGAGGAAGAACTTGAAGAAACTGAGAAAGATGCTAAAGCATGATACCGCACTTATGGTCAGCAAATGTAGGTGTTGGTGCTTCTTCTAGAAAAGGAGAAATTTTGGGAGCTGATCTTTGTCTCACAGAATGTTTAGAGGGAACAAGGAAATAAAGGAAGGGAAAGCAGTGTGCTGTGCTGTGGCCTAAACTAAGTATATATTTTTTTCCTTAAATTAAGATAGGGTATGTTTGAATTTTTATTTCCTAATAAGGGAATGTCATGGTTCTCTGGAAAATCTGTGAAATATGAGTTTGTTAACATCAGTGATGATTTTGATGGATAGACTAAAACATTTTCAGTCGTCCATTAAAGAGAAGGAAGTTTATTAAAGGAATTTTTCTTCCAACTTTTTTATTAAGTCAACATAAATTCAGTGGTTTTTGGCAGTTTGAATAAAAAAGCCATATACTGTGTGAATCAAGCTCATGTCCTCTTTCAAACACTGGGAGTTTTTCTTATGAAAAATATCTATATTTGTGAAGCCTGAATATTTTTGCATACTTTTTCTACAGGAAATGCAGGAAGTCATACAGGTGCAGTATATCAATATGCCACACTCATGAAATGACCATGTATCTACTTTGGTATTTTAGTTTGAACCAGGACTGCATTTTTGTCTCCTCTTACTGCATCTCACATTAGAGATTTGTCTTGGAGGATGCAAACCGGGGTCCTTGATGAAAGTGAACTGGCAGACACCACCCTGCTGCCTACATAAGGCACTCCAGCTGCTAATGAGCAATTATTCCATGAAGCCAGGGCAAAGCTGTTCTGGCATAACCCCCCTCAAAATTCTTACGGTGCATATGACACGTGCTCAGCATCGACTGCTGCAGTCAGCAGATCTGCATTAGCAGTCTGGGAAATGGAAACAGCCTAGGAGTGCCAGCACTGAGTGCTCGAGTGCTGCAGCAGCCCATGGAGCTGCAGGGCACTTCCCAGCCCTGGCTCTGGATGCCCAGCCTGGTCCTGTTTGTCCTGTGTGCCATGGTGAGGCTGCAGTGGCATCTCCAAAGAGATCTGGAGCCACAGCCAGGGGCTGAGCTGAGATGCACCTCCCCAGCTCCCTGGGCTGGACAGCTCAGGGCCAGGGTGGTTGGGTCTGTTATCCTGACAGGCACTGCCTGTCCAGCAGTGCAGCCACAGCTGGAGAGAAAAAACTGCCCCTACACTTGGAGACTCAGAGGATGAGTTATTTGGGGTTTGTTTGTTATTACTCCCGAGAGCCAAGTGTGTCAGTCTGCATGGTGTCTGTCTGACAAATATAAAGCTCTGCTCCTGCTGCTTTTCCGAAGTCACATCTGCCTTAGAAAAATAGGATGTCTTCCCTGAATGTACATTCCTGTAAACTCTACTTTAAATTCAAGTTAAACAGATAATGCATGAGAAGCCATAAGTTACTGGTAATGTGTACAAGGATGTTGTACCTTCCTCAAGGCAATCACAAAATTAAGGAAAAACACAACAAGGAATACAGAGAAGGCCCCAGTTTATTAAAGTAATCTTTTTTTTTTTTTCACACACACAAAAAAAATGTCTGTCTTCTCAGGTGTAAGGCCTCATTCCAAGGGCTTTATTTTTAATGAAAAGAAACCACCTTGAAAAAACACATAGTAGTATATAACCCTACTAGACAGACAGACAGCTTTGTTA
This sequence comes from Daphoenositta chrysoptera, assembly GCA_013397915.1. Classification (NCBI taxonomy): domain Eukaryota; kingdom Metazoa; phylum Chordata; class Aves; order Passeriformes; genus Daphoenositta; species Daphoenositta chrysoptera. The sequence goes on along the minus strand of VZRO01003858.1, from coordinate 74,196 downwards.
AATGATTTTTCCCTTCATAGATTTCTCAGGCATCTCAGACCATATGTGTGAACAATACAGCACATCCAGAAAACAATTTCACTCTGGACACAGAAGAGGTCAGAACACATTACCATACAGACATTTGCACTCACTAATAAATGTACATGTATACTCACATGCACAGCCAAATAAGCTTAAGCTTCTGCCTTTTGCCATTCTGGTGTGTACACAGCTATAGAAGTATCAGTATCTATATCATTTTGCCCATCTATATTTCTTTCTATGAATGATAAATAATTAGTGGTGCAGCTATAAAGCTTATGTATTTCTAGCCAATGACACCTTCAAGGTCCCTCTGCTGCCTACTGCTTGACCTTGGTTTAAAAGCACACAGAATGGAAACCTTGAAACCAAGATCAGCAGGATTCATTCTGACAGAAAACAGATGCAGCACAATGGAGAAAAATACACATTTAATTTTAATCCTTTTTTTTTTTTTTTAGCAGCCTGACTATTACCAGTTCTTTAAAAAAAAATCCTGAGGTACAGACTGTCCTTCACACAAGTATCATACATTTTAACACTCCAATTAAGTTTTGATTGGAAAACATTGTAACTACAGTCACTAGCAATGTCTACATTATTCCTCCCTTTGGACACGGTAGCAGGAGAACACTGTGGAAGTAACATAACAAAGGGCTGTGTCCTTAAGATGAGCCTTCTAATGGAAGATTCCTGACTCCATAGAAGTACAATAAGAGGCATTTTATTTAATAATATTTGGACAGGAAGGTTACAAGACTGCAATATAGATAGATGGCACATAGTGATGTGACCTTAAAGATACTGCTTTTGTCTTACATTACTTTTCAATTTTATGTTCAGTCTCAAGCCACCTAATCTTAGGTAGGGCTTAATAGGCTTCTTGTTTTCTGAAAGGGAATGAAAACAATTATCTTTACAAAGTGGGGAACAGTACTTGAGATCATGTCACATGTCACTGGTGCAGGTCCATGTGAAATGGACAAACCCATGCCTGGCTCTCCAGCTGCACTTGTCCATGGGAAATGATCACTGAATGGAAGTCTGCCTGAAGTCTTCCCATGAGAATGACTGCTTGCCACTGCATTATTTGGTGCTTTTATTTGGTTGTTAATTTGGTGTTTTTATTAGGAAGAAAAGATAAACCTTTGCTGCTATTTTTGGCAAATTCGCAAAAGTGAAGGGGTGCATAAAAAATGCAAAGAGGCAGATCACATATCCTGGATTACTCAAGCTGTTGGTGACCAAAGAAGGAATATCTTGATGCTACTAAAGCATGGGAAAAAAGAATACAGGGTAATGTTCATAAGGTTGTTCTGGTAAGCAGCAATACTTAAAATAATTCACTTAGAATAATGGTAAAAAGGACTGGCGTTATATTCGATTGGAAAAAGGAAGACATTCTAGAAGGGTAGAAAAAGATACTTACAATGGTTGTAGGAACAACACTGGCAGACAGTGTACGTATCCAGAGTCCATTCTTCATAAGAGAGTGTGGGTATGGTTTGTGAAGGTCTTGAAGACCTTTCTAGTGATGTGTGTAATTTAAAAAATTCACAGTGTGAATGTCTTATTTTTGGAGGCACATGAAAATTAACTACATTCCACAAATGCTTGAAGACCCATAATAACAATAAATCTCGAGCTTATTTTGACAAAGCAAAAGATGGCTAACAAATTGGAAAAGTCGGAGGAAAGAATTGTTGTGACAATTGAATCTTTCTTTCTGTCAGGCCACAAGACATTTGTGCAACAGAAAGGACTATTCCTTTCTTTTTCCTGAGCATTATAAAATCTAGTAACGCATGACTCAGACTTTCTCAATTTGTGAACATAGAACCATTTTCCAGTGCACATGCACAGACTTTTAATAGTTTCATGTAGAAGGGTGAAGATAGTTAAAGAATTTCTGAAATGGTTCCACTCTGTAAATTACATAAAAGCAGCAAGCAGGCTTCCAGAAGTTTCTTCATCACATGTTCAGTATCACACTGCCCTATTTTCTGTAATGGACATCTTTATGGACCTCAAATCACCAGTGTGGTCTCTTCCCAAGCCCTTTTTCAATGTTTCTGCTTATCCAATTCAGTTCTAGCCTGATGATGGTTTTAAGCCCTGTAATTAAGCCCTGCAAATGCAGGAATTGACTGATGTTTCAAGCTTCCTTCTGGTGTTTCAGGCATTGCCATGTCGTGGCTGGTCTCATGGTTCAGCCCAGAACAAACTTCTTTTTTTCACTTTTAATAGGAGATTTATTCTCCGTTTCTTTAGGGGTCACTGCCCTCAGGTATAGCTTTGTCATGCTGATTTAGTAAGCTCTTTTTCATCTTTGCTTCCATTTCTCTGTGTACACATATTCAACATACATTCATATCCATACCTGGATACTTCAGAAGCTCAAAAAAGTTAGATTGCAAAACTAAGTAAAACATAGGAAAGGAACTGCTTTATTTATTCTGGGAATACAATTATGCATAGTTGAATAGGAGACTCTGCTGTATAACTACACACAGCTTTTTTTCCCTTTTGTATTTTCTTCTTTACAAAATTGAAAGTTTCTGTGGGAAAATGTGAGGGTATTAATGAAAGCTCTAAGCACAAAATGTCTGATAATGACAAGAGCAATAAGAAGAGAAGCAAGATGGATAGAAGAATAAAGACACGGAAAGAAAGGCAGAAAAAATCCTGGAAACCTGCACATATGCCTGGGAGCATATTATTGAAACTGAACCATGAACTATATTTATGTAATTTTATCAATTGCACCTAATTACAAGAGTGAATGCTGGCAGAGATAGAAAATACTTCATTGAATTGTCATGCTTATATTTCTCTCTCCTTATTTCTTTTTATTGTTAAGCAATTTAAATTAACTTTTAGTTAAGACCATTTAATCTATAAAACCATAAATGCCCTATAGCATGTTTTGGAAGGCAAAATAAGCTCCTAACCTGAGAGATGAGTAAAAGGAGGCTGAGGTATTTTTATCAAAGCAGCCTAAGAAATGGTGCAATGCAGACCTCAGCTAAGACAGTGCAATTAAAGGGAAAGTCAATTGATCACAGGAAAAGAATGACAAATACCAACATTTTTTTGTTAATTAGACTTCTAAATAATGTGTGGGATTCAAAGTTTTGGGGAAAGGTTAAAGCAAGACATTTTTTAATGCAAGAACAAGTATCTCTTGGGGAATTCATTGCTGATCCTCTGACCAGTGTTCCACCCTTAGGTTGCTGGAACAAAGCCTGGGGACCTCAGTGGCTGTTGTCATGTTGGGTAGGATGTGTCATTGCTTCTGACTGTACTAAACCACCATTAATTAGGTAGAAAGGGATGTATTTCACTCTTCAAAACAGTAAAATCAGTTTGAGATGATGTTTTGGGTTTTTTTACATGAACTGACCTTCACAGGCTTTTGCACTTGGCAAAACCTTTGCTTTATATTTTAGTTTTAAAATGATTCTTTAAGCTGCTTGATCACAAGTAGAAATTTCCCACTGGAAGCTTCTTCTGTTGTTTTTGAAGAACTATTCATGAATAGGACAGGGGTCATCTTCTTATCTTTTGAAGTGATGTTTCTCAAGCAGTCTGGTTCAGGTTAAATTAACCTAAAGTTCTTGTAGGCAAACACAAAGCATTGACAGTTCTATGAATAAAGAGAGCTCCATAAATAAAGAGAGGGCAACTATTCATACACTCTGAAATGTATACTGATCACTGAGAAATAAGAAATGGACTTCAGAATGTTGAAATACATAGGAGACACTGTCTTAATTAGATTTCTGTATCAATTTAGAGCTTAGAAGAACATCAAAAGGCTTGATTCAAAAGGAAAAAACCAATACCTCTGATTTTCTAAGTAACAGCTGACATTTTAATTTTACTGCCATCTTCTAGATTGTAATTTGGCAACAGGTTTTTTTCCTATTTTAAATGAGGTTCTATAATAAGTCCTACATTACACTGAAATAAATAAGAGTTTAACTTTGGCTTTGTTCAAGATCTTAGGCCAGAAATTGAATTTTCTTTATGATTTATCTTGAAATTAATATATCCAAGCTACTGTTTAAACATTAAAACTATCTTCCTTCCAAAATAATATTATTTATGTAATACCTGGAAATATGGAGCAAAGCATGAGGCTCTTGCTCATCAGCTGAGTTAAGCAGTTCAGCCAGTTAGACTTCAAGCATTTAGAATTTTTTAAGAAATGAACAACTTGACTCTACAGTTCCTGGCCATACTTTGCTGACAGTGCAGGCAGCTGCCTTCCTTGTCAGTGCTCACCTCCAGCCAGGTAATGGAGTGACCTGGATCTGAGAATCCATAGTTAACCATAGCATTACATGTATTCTACATTTACACAATAATCATAAGTCACTCTGGGCAGTCCATTTTCAGAAGGTGACTGCCTTGCTCTCCAGACTGAAATCTCTATTCTCTCAGCCTTGTGACTCATAATGCACCTTTAGTCATATTTTAACCTTCAGCATTGCACTCTCTGTCACATTTTATTGCTTAATTCATGCTGTTGAGCACAGCAACATCACACCACCAGATAAACCTCAGTGACTTCTGCATGAAAAACAACTTCACTCACCTTTTTAATAAGAGTTCCCTTTAATTTGAATGCTTAATATGAATGTTCCCCTTTGATATGAATGTTGCATTCATGCCCTTGACATACTTGCTCAATAATAACAACAACAATACTGTCTGTATACAAAAGGGTAAAATGGGATATTTTTTGCCATATTATAAAACCGTGTTGGTTCACTGGGCTTCATCTCATTAGACTTAATACCTCTTTTTTTTTTTTTTTTTAAAGTCAATTGATCTATAAAACACAATAGATTTGGGGATATTTCAGGATGACTTGAATCTCTTTATATTCAAAGACACCTTCCCTAGCTTTGTGTATTTTATATGGAATTTAATGAAATAATGGTATCTGGGGAGAGGCAAAGGAGCCCTGGAATACAGTTGGTATTTCAGATGTAGCAATAATTTATTCTATGGCTTTAAAAACCGTATTGATTTACAAACCTATATTCTATGGCAAACCAAAGGTCCTGGGCTTTTTCAAAAAACAGAAGCTATAGAGCAATGTGATATGGAGTTGATAATCCTCACCAGTCGAGCATCACATTAATAAAAACATAATGGGATTTTATCAGATGTAATATTTAAAGGCAAATTTTTTTTCAATTTGTCTTTCAGTTGTTTTCACCCTTTGCTCAGTGTTCACCTCAAGCAAAATTCCTCTCAGATTTCAGAACCTGCTTGTAAGGATTCAGGGAAATTAATTGGAAAACCTCCTTTTGGAGAAGTGTATGGAAGTTCAGGGAAGTGAAGAGGTGATAAGCTTTACTCCTGTCCTAGTGAGAGACAGTGAGAGACTGAGTGGGATACGAGCAAACACAGACTGCCCTCTGCAACTGTGGCCAATGAAAAGCATCACTAAGTTCTCTAGCTTTTGCTTCATTAGTAGTTAGTACTTGCTATGGCCTTATTTTCACACCACAATAACCGGGAATGGGAGCCTGGCCAAACCTCAGTAGAAGCAGGCTGTGGTCTGGGGCAGGGATCACATAATTCCCCTTGGGCCACCAGCCAGAGGCAGCTCCCTTAGCTGCATTGTTTGCACTGGTGTGTTCTGCAACTCCAAATGAGGGGATCCTGAGGAAAGAGTGGTGGAGATGAAGAATTTATTCCCTGCTAAGTCACTCAAGTTGCATCTTAGCTTGAAGCACAGTCCTCAGCCATTAGAGTGGAACTGCAGTGGCTGACAGACACTGCTCCTTCCCTCTTACCATGGGCTACAGGCACCCAAACCGAGTTACTTATAACCTCCTTAGTAGCCCTTCAATTAACTAGAAGATTTGCAAATAGCTTTCTAAGCTTTAATCTGCTTGCTTTCATCCTTTTCCTGCCGCTCTGGTGGATTGCCCAGACAGGATAAGCAAGTAGCAAGACAAATACTCTCAGAGGTGGGAAAGTATCGAGTTCACAGTGCAGAAAATACATGTCTTCCAGTGATGGAGCCCAAACGTTAATTTAGCATCTCTTATTTCTGGGAAAGAGTAAAAGCATGTCACGTTTCATCCAGCCTACTGGATGTATTTAAATTAGAATTCTAATTTGGATCTGGAGCAAACTCCTGAAACTCTGCACTCAGAGGGTGAGTGCCAAGTCTCCGGCTGGAATGGCTTCACCCTAGGGACTGTTTGCTGTCTGACCTGCTGTGTGGCTGTAAACAGGCACAACCACTGTGAATGCTTGAAGCTTGGACAGGGCAAGCAGTTCTTACTGATGCTGCAGGAGAGCTCTTCTGCTGCTTAGGTCTGTTTATGTATAGCATGAATACATAGAGACACCTCAGGCTGGAGCTGCTTCTACCAAAGGCAGACTTTGGTAACCAAAGAAAATCCCAAAACAAAAGGAAAAGTCAAGATCCCTGCATGGGGAAAGCAGATCTGCTTTGCTTTCCACCTTTGGAACCAGCAACATTGCTACCAGTGGGACAGAAGGACCTGTTTTTTAGCTGTGTCCAAAGACTGCACATAGGCACCACCAAAAAGTTCACTGGTAGTGCCAAGAGTAGCTTCTGGTTTCTTACTAACCTTGGAAGACTCCTTTGTGAAATTCTGGGCTGCCTTTTTTTTTTTTCTTAAGAAATTTACAGCAGAAACTGCAAAATACCAGCTTCCCCTGAGTATGTTTAATGAGGCAAATGGCTACTCTATGCAAGAATTTTATTTACATGCACCCTGAGAAGGTGGTAACAAAGTCAGCCTGCTTGACTTGAGCCATCACGGAAAAGACTGTGCAAAGAATGTCCAGTTCCTCTTTAGACCCAAAAGACCTGAGTGCTCAGCACCTTTCTGAAATCCAGAGGGGATGTATCAATGTGCAGCAGACTTCTGGTGATTAAATACAAATATGTAAAGTAGCTCTAAAATGCTTTCCAAAATCTGCTTTTAGAGACTTCATATTCAAGGATGAAAAGAACGTTGTTTTTTTAAATCTGAAATTCATTAAGACGATAAATAGTAAAACAAACACTAAACATTAACCAAGGATATAGTAAATGTTATTTTATTCAAAGTTTCACCTTGGAGAAAAGCAACAATCTCCTCAAATCACACAGGACTTGCAAGTATTGGAAAATATAATAAGAGAGAACTTGTGAAAATCATGCAGATATACTGTTTCACCACATGTACCTCTAATTGGAAAAAGGAAGGTAGAAATGAAGAGTCCTACTACCTCTTCTTGTGTTAAATGAAGACAGATGACAAACAATATTGAACTGGATAATAAAAAATACCCTCTATAATCTTAAAAATATCCACTACAATGCCATAAGACATTGTAGATCTTATAAGGAATTATTTGGAAATATAAACTTCTTTTCTTTTAGTTCTATGGGATTTTCAAAAAAGTGAAAGTATTTTGATATTATTTAATACAGTTCAGTGAAAAGTTATTCTTTCTTAATAGAAGTTTCAGGGGACTTAAAGCCATTGAAATATTCATCTTTCATATGATGCATCATTAACAGAACTAAAAATTCTCATATTCTACAAGGCTTTGGAGCACAGCTCTGGAATACCCAGAGCACACCTCCCAGTAGCAGAAATTAAGCAGCTGGTTGCATGGTTTCAGATAGATCCCATCTCTATTATTCAAAATGTTGCTTGTTAGAACAGAAATTTCACCCTTTCTGGTGAAGTGGATAACACTCCCTTTCAACCCATACTTATGTTGTTTGCTGGATAAAGACTGTCCCTGGGGTTCTTGATTTTCAACAAAAGACTATTTTTCAGAGGCACATGGAGATTCAGTGAAATAGTATTGACTTTGTAGCAGCTGTTGTTATTTAAAAAAATGCTGCTAAATTATTTTGTGATCTTTGAAAAAAAAATAAAAATCAAGAAACTTCCCTCAAAACCCTTTTTTCTCGGTAGCCCCAAGTGCTGTGATTTGAAATAGGGCTTCAATAATGTACTCAGCACAAAAAATTCTGAATATTCCACTGAACATTAATAAAAGAACGAAAAGGTTCCTGTTAAACAATGAGATTTTGAAAGATACAAAGAACATTCAGGCTCGGTTTATGAGGCTGAGGAGAAATTTGTGAAGGAAAATGCTTAGTATGCAACTGTCTTTTTATAGTTGGAATAATCTCCTGACTCTTAAATAATTTCTTGCACATCACCCTGCTCATGACAGAGGGGAGAGGAAAGAGAGGGAACTAACTGATCCCTTCCTTTCCCTAGAACTGTCTCATTGCACAATCCTGAAATAAACTGAGATGCAAGGGACCTCTGAAGACCACCTGGCCCAGGTTCCTGGTTAAAGCAGACTGATTTTCATCTTATTTTATTCTTATGTTATTTTATAATATTATAATATTACACATGTTATTTTAAAATATTACCATATGTTATTTTATTCTGATCTTATATTATATTATATTATATTATATTATATTATATTATATTATATTATATTATATTATATTATATTATTTTGTTGTTATTTCATTTATTTATGATTTTGAGGCCCAGGTCTTGTCCACCCACCCCATCCCTGGGCACCCTGCTACCAGCAGCACCAGAGGAGGGGGGGACCACTTGGCCTCTCCCAGCCGTAGCCCCAGGCTGTGTCTGAAGAAGACTCTCAGAAAATTTATATCCCCTCACCTCAAAGGATCAGAGAGGTTTGAGTCCACTTTTCTCTCCCTAGGAGCTCCATATAGGATATTTCCCCTGCCTCTCTGGTCATGTGAGACAGAGATTTGGAGCTCCCCCTCTTCCCACCCAACGCACTGAGGACCCAGTCCTGCCTTTGCACTCAGACTCATTCTTGCAAGATTAGGTAGCACAGTTTGAAGAGGTAAAAATTGCAATCTCCAAGGCAGTCGTGTCAGCAGGACACCCCAGGGAGTTACACTTCCACTGCCAAAAGTGCATTTTAAAAATATAGCTTCTGTTCCTGAAAATTCATGGATTTACTGTGTTGCTTTTCTAACAAAAAACAAGCCAGAGACCAACCAATATAACTGCAACTGCCTTCTGCCAGGGAAAGCACACCCTAAAATAGATTCTTGAAGATAAACAAGACAATTTCTTCTACAAAAATAATGCCTACACTAAAAATTGCACTGATGTAACTGTACAGATGGAGCAGGAAGATTCCTCAAGATTGATCCTTCCCTTCACTTTCAAGTCTGGCTGCCTGAAGTTAGATCTCTCAATCTATTTTCTGGCACATAGACAAGTGATTGGATTTTCATGAGTGCTCAGCACTCGGCAGATTCCCAGAAAATTGTTTACTTTTTAGTCACTAAGGCCACTTCTAGAAACACTGAAAGACAGACAGATCTGGGTCAAAGGGTTTCCTCCAAGTATTTACATATTGTAATTTTTTTTCTGCTCATCTTACCTAAAAATAGAACAATTGCTGCCAATTTAATTAATTTGAATGCCCTAAATTAAAAAAAAAAAAAAAAAAGTCCCTTGCTTAAACAGTGCCTCACATTCTGGCTCTTCACTAGCCTCTGGGAAATGGTGGAAGCAAAATGACATTCCTATCCTGTGTGACATATGATTCCTTTAAGGGAAGAAAGTCGAGACCACAGATAACACATTCTCTCTTTCTAGTTTTTACAGACATTATTTAGTACTGCATACAACTTATTGTTCCAGTATTGATGAAGGTCTTCAACGAACTTTAAGGCAGAATGCTTTAAAATGAAAAATATGATTACCATGGTTAGGTAATGGAGAAAAAAGTAGCAATCACAGAAGAAGAAAAGTGGGATTTCTGGACTGTGGGCTGTTAATTAACTGGAACACACACGAGTGCCCACTCTCGGGAAGCACAGCCCAGGAGGAGCAGAGGTGTGGGATGTGCTGCCTTCTGGCTTCTTTCCTGCTGGGGGGCACAGTCAGAGCAGGGTACCTGCTGTGGGAAGGGAGGCTCAGACTGTTTTGAGAGAGCAGCAATGGGCGATGGGTATGGTTGGGATCACCAATTTGCTCTTCACTTGCTAATGTAACAGTGTTAATACTCATTGCCCTTCATTTAGGATTTCTGTCACTGTCACAGCCTAGTCCTGATAAAATATGAAACAGTGCATTGCAGATTGTTACTGCACAGAGAGTTTTGGAATGGCACATGCATATCTTTTTATGTCATTTTCCTTGCTGATATTTGAACACAACGAAGAATTCTGCCTGCCTGCTGCAGTTAGCATTTGTAGTAGGGGTTTTTTAAAGTCGTTTCTGACCTTGTTAATGTTGTTTAGTGTCCTTGAGCTTAGCTTTAATCTTAAATAAAAGCACAAGAAATGCTGTTTTCAAAGACACAGCTGAAAAGCCATTGACAACAAATATTCGTAATATTTTTATTCCACTTTACCAAACTCTTCTACTTGTTAGGAGCTCTGATTCAACCAAGTTAACAAGGTTATCAGATTATATGTCTATTGTCTTGTTATGACTTCCTTGGCTGAGTTCCTGCAGCAAACAATGCAGGAGTGATGCTTTGTTCGAGCAGCAGGATGGAGGGAGCAGGGAGGAGGGAGCGGGCTGGGGAGGGGGTCAGGGAGCTGCCAAGGCCTCCGCGGCTGTGGGGGCCCCACCTGCGGTCAGGATTAATCAGCCTCTGCCTCCGGGGGCTCCAGGCAGCCCCTGAGGGTCCGTGACAGCCCAGGATTCACCTCTGGGAATCTGCAAAGCATCCCTGCACAACAGCAGGGATGCAAGCAAGCGGGACACTGAAGGCATGAGTTATCCAAGCTGGCACATGCCAAAGACCTTGGAAGAGAGGTAATTAAAAGCATTTTAAGGGGTTAAATCTATGCATTAGCTTAAAAATACATTTCCACTCACCTCAACCTATGCCAGAGGGGCCAAGTTATAAGAATAACTGTTTAAATTACCAGTAAAAAAGGCAAGATCATTGCACGCTCCCTTTTCTGCTCTTCTGTGTAAATGCCAGGTGCATTCAGCTTTCCCTTAAGCACTGTCATAAATTTGCTGTCTCCCTGCTGGCATAATTAATATATGCAACTGTTGCTATCTAAAGAACAGAGGGAGCCAGGGCAGCAGCTGCACAGTTGGAGGACTCGCATTAGCATCATGCCAGTTGGCTGGCAATTCTAATCACTTTTGTACTGTCATGATACTTTGAGAAGCAGAAAAAATATTAGCTCCTTCTACAGTATCAGTTGGTAAAACAGAAGTAACGGGAGTACCTCATGTGGCTACTGCAGGATTTACAGCATAGTTCAGTATTCCATTATTTTCTGGAATGGTATACGTGAAAGTGCATAAGACATCATAGGACTTTGACACTCTTTTCCCTTCTTCTTCCTTCTCCCAACATCTTTCAAGCAGCTGATGTTAGTGTTTATACTCCTGCCAATAACTAGTGATTAGTTGAAGACACCAGTGGATCCCTTGAAAAATTTTAGAGGTTTTATTAAACACCTGTGAAGACTAAAATCTGAGGTGTTTCTTTGAAATTTTAATGACTGAATGATAAGAAAACTTACTCTGCTCAGTTCTCCACTGACAATTAAGTTGTAGCCATCACCCTGCTTCTGGATAGGTTGGTTCAAAAACTGTATTCAAACATGATCTCAGCTATAGCACACCCAAGTTAATGCTGCCTGTGTGAAAATATTGTGCTGGCCAGAGCCAACAGCACAGTTAGTCAAACTATGTGAAGCCATCACCTGCAGCAGTGTTTTAGCAGGTGTGAGTGCAGTGCCAGGGCCCAGCATCTCCCCCATAAAGGTGTGTGCCTCCAGCCGTGCCCCCCCCGCCTGCCCTGTTCCTCCTCCTGCTGTGGCTGCTGCTGGCCCTCGCAGAGCCTGCCCAGCCCCATGGGCTCCTCAGCTCCTCTTGTCACTGTCTCATACCTGTGCTGATTGCCCATCAGTTACCTGTATGTTTCTTCACCGGCCTCGTTTTCTAAATGATCTCTAAGCCTTTTGTAAATGCTTTTTCCAGGGGATGCTGCCTCAGTTTCAGCGTGTGGCTGCTGAAGCCTTTGCATGCACTGTGAGTTCCTCACCTTTTAACTCTATTGTGCCTCAGAACACACTCAGTCTCCCATGTCACTGGAGCTCCTGGCTTCACTTAGGAAAAAGCCCCAGTCCAACCCAATAATATTCCCCTGATGTTTTATTTCAGTGGGGTGCCCTCAGAAGGATGTAACCTGGGAGGGACAGGGAGTGTGGAACAGCCCTGCTGCCCGCAGCTCTCTGCGTGTGCCAATGCACCTCAGAGCTGCTGTCACAGCGTTCAAACTCACAATCACCAGAGATTCACCAAAATAAAGCACTCAATTGCCTTCAAAGCTAGGGGCAGAATGGGGTACTCAACACCCTTTATGCTCCTCTGTTGTGTGGTAATGTTGGAGGCCAAAGGTGGAGAGAAGCCAAGAGAAAGGATGGTAGATTCCTGCCCATCCCCTTCTCTCCCCTCAGCTGAGAAAGAGGCAGCTGCTCTGAAACAGTTCATGTCCTCATCCAGGTGTGCCCCTTGTTAGGACAAAAGCTTCTCCACTCAGTATCAAAAAAAAAGCCTACTGTAAAATGCTACTGAGGGCACTTCCAGACTGCTTTTTTTGGGTAGCCAAAAAAGTGTGTGCGTACCATGGTCAAGAACAGATTTATGATTTCAAAAAATCCTTGGCTCCAGACAAAACCTTGCTGGGTCACATTCATTTCAGGCCACTGAAAGGTATTTAACTGAGGATGTTTGATGTTGCTTGATTCCTAGCACTTCAAAATCAGTTTTACTTTCAGGTCAAATACAAACAGGGCATGCATTGTTCCTTACAACAAAGCATATGTTACTAGAATTCATAGAGAGTCAAATGTGACTCTTTCAAAGGGAAATGTCAGAGGATCCAGAAGGTTTTTTGTCTGTATTTTTCTTCTAAAGGCTGGTTTTCATCAGAACTTCACTCTTGACAATTTTCTCTGTGCCAGTAAAGTTTCAGTGAATAGAGCTGAAAACAACTCACATGGGGACTTCACTAAAATGTCTTATCCCTATAGGAGCAGGTAACCAGGTCCAGTCTTTGTGGTTCAGGAAACAGTGATCTACACAAAGGGCACCAGATGCCTCTGCAGAGCCTTTGAGTCTCCAGATCCTTTGAGGATTTTATTTTCAAAACACTGTTGTGACAGAAACATTTCAGTAACAGAGACACAGGTGACTAATTCACTGCTGTGGCATACAGAGACATCTCAGTCTTCTGGGTTCCACAGCCTGAAATCCCTCTTGAAGAGCTGCACTTCTAACCTTCAAATCAAACACTGTGGCATCCCCTACAACCCCTGTGAGATGTCCATCTTCTGTCCCATCCCCCCAATCCCCCAAAAACCCAACCAAAAAGCCAACCCAAAACCCCAAAGGACAAAAAATCCCGAACCCAAACTCTACAAAACAGAGAGAAAGAGAGGGAGAAGGAGAGAAAAGACCATGTTTCACATGGGGAACTCCTGGCTAGCACCAGACCATCAAAAATGTTCTGGGGACAACAGTGGGGGACAAATTCAGTGTGAGTCAGGAATGCCATGTTGTGAAAAAGGCATACTACAAATTAGGATGCATAACCAAGACTATTGTTTTTAAGGTTTGTCAAAGATTGTTCCACCTTTACTCAGCATAGTGGAGACTTGGTTGTATCCAGCTCTAGACACTGTGCTCAAAGTATAGAGAGTGTGCACAGAAGGGTAACAAGATGATCAAAGTGGTTCTTACATTTCTGGTATGGAAAAACACAGCAATACAGTGTGTGTATTATTGTCCATTCTGGAAACAAGAAGTCAAGAGCTTAAATTTTTGTAAAAAAACAAGATGAAATGACAGGATGGAGAAATGTGTACCAGTAAAGCAAACTGTCTTGGGACAGTCGAGGGAATTCTATCCATGTGACTTTTTAAGAGCAAGATAGACACAACTCTGGTGTGATATATACAGCTTTGGTTTCCTCAGGCAGAAGAGGAAATCTGTGTAATTCCTATTTTGCATAAGAGTTTTACTCAACAAAATTCCAGGTGAAAGGGAACAAGTCATGTCTTCTGAAGTCTGCTTCACATGCTCAGCTGAGTCTGGAAAGGGAGGCAGCTGGGACTTTGTTGAAGTGAGTTTTCAGATTTCAACTAGACACTATCCAACCTAGAGGTTTTTTTAGCACACCCTCATGTAGCTTCTATGTTCCTGTGAATTAGTGTTCCTGAAAGCTTGTAGGTTCAGGTGTTCTCAGAGGTGAGTTGAAAACAAGCAGGAATTTTGGAGGTATGAACTTTGGATGTGGTTACTTAGCAGAATTTTGGTCTCCATGCACCCTTTAGAGAAAATACTTTCTTGGAAAGGTGATGGGCAAGAAGGAAGATCCAGGGAACTACAGGCTGCTCAACCTGACTTCAGTTCTTGGGGTACCAATATTTTTGGAAGTCACTTCCAGCCACATGAACCAAGAAGGTGGATTTGGTAAGGGTTAGTTTATTTATCTGAGGGGCTGACTGACAGTGTGGATGAGGAGTGGATGTTTATCTTGCCTTTAGCAATACCTTTGTCAGGGTCTCCCAGACTATCCTTAAACTGGTGAGTTATAGATCAGGTGGTGAGTTACACATTGTCTGAAGTGGTGGGCTAAAACAGGATGATCAGCAGTACAGAGTCCAGAAATAGCAGGGTAGTAGCTGTGACCCTTGAGGTCCATAATCTCCATCCTTGGAGAGATGTAAAAACACATCAGGACACAGCCCAGAGCCACCTGCTGTAACCAGACCTCCTTCCAGCAGCAGGCTGGGCCAGATGGCCTCCAGTGGTCCCTTCCAGCCCACAGGGCCCTGGGAAAGACACTGGACTGGAGTTTCCTTAGACAATGTACTTGACTCTGTGGGTTGTTCTGCAGATCAGGGTGAGTAAAGGACAGTTTTAGCTACGTAATCCTTCTATTTGAATGAAAACTAAATTTAAATGAAAACTAAGTGGCCAGGCTATTGGGGATTAAGATACTTTGTAAGTGTCGAGACTGTGGTCTTGTAGTGTAAGCTAGCAGGGAGTCTACAGTAAATCCTGGTGGTGCACCAATCTCACTGGCAGCTCACCCTCCTATCTGCTCCCTAGCTGTTTGCCTGGGAGGTATGAGAAGAGAGAAAAGATCTCTTTGACAGTAGATGTTCTCCTTTGATGTTTGACTGGGTGTGCTTGAATTTCTTAGCCTTTTCTCTCCTGGCAGCATGTTGTTGTGCATCCTGTTTTGCAGGAGGCAGTATATGCCTGCTAAATGTGAATGCCTCCCCTGCTTTCCTTCCATTATGGAATAAGGAATGCACGAGTCTATAATTTATTTAATACCACTACATATGTTTCACAACAAAGTCTGGCAGACTTGTCACAGCTAAACTACCATTCCTCAGGATTCAGCAGTGATAAAGTGTATCTTGTACTTGAAAGAAGTTTTAATTTGAATCACAAATTCTTTTGTGCCTGATTTATCAGCAGTGTGTAGTGTGGTAAGGGTACTGGGAGTGACTCACTTTCCAAACCAAGCTCTACAATACTACTGGCCTACTGAAATTATGGATAGAATACCCTTTAGGCATTTAAAGTCTACTGCTAAAATTTCAATGGACAATTCCACACCATGAAATATTGTTAAAATGGGCTGGTTCTTTCTTTGAAGTTCATGCCTATCAGCCAGGAGGCACAAGGTTCTGAAGGTAAAAATTATTTTAAAACAATCTTTTTAAAAAAGTTTTTGAAGGATGACAACTGAGTCATTTGTGGCTGGACACAGATATCATCCCACAACCTGATCAGAGAGGGTAACATCTTCATCAATGTACTATAGAGCCCAACAGAATCTCAGCTGGGATAACCAAACCCTTAGGACTCAACACATGCAGGACTTACAAACTGATTAGGACTAATCTAACAGATTCAGCTGAGATATCGACTCCTGATACATGTTAATTCAAAACTCAAACCAAAGGGAAAAATAACCATCCTTCATGACTCTAGAGTTTGGTACATTTTTAAAATTCTCCAGCATAGTTTCCTAGCAAAACACGGTTTTTGTGAGTTTGCCATCTGTCTATCAGTCCTCCTTAAACATTTTTTTAAATTCCAGTAACAGTGATAGACATGTCACGGCCTCAGAGATGTGTTTATGTCTATGGCCCACATGTGTTATAGTTCCAAGCTATTATTTCTGATTGGTCTCATGCAGGATGTGCTTCCTGGGCCAGGAAATGCAAGAGCAGAAATTCCATGAGACATGCCATTTCAAAAACACCCCCAACACCACCCCAACAAGTCCCACATGCTATTCAGTTAGACTCCCAGCCTGTTTTTATGTTTTTCATGCATACACACACAAACAAAAATTTTAGTTGTTTCTCAGTGTTCAGTGAAATCTCAAATACAAGATTTAGTCATTATTGTTCCTGGTTTTAGAACAGAGCTGCTGTTAGGATTAGATACCAATAAGTATAATAATTAAACACTATAAAAAATTCTGCAAAACTCTGGGTAATGTCTCTGTTGTCAGACCTCCCCTTCTAATTTCTCTTTTTTCTACTTAAATTGCAATCTTTACAAGAAAAGAACTCTCTCAAAATATATTTTTGTAAAACCCTTGCCAGCTTGGTCCTCTGGGCATGAAAATAGTAATGAAAAACTCCAGTAATAATATTTTTTTCAGACTATTATGTGGGAAAAAGCACAAATCCCATATATGTGTAGGATTAATGTTCTGTTAGGGTGGTAGACTCACAGCTCTATCTCCTGTGTACCCGACTCTCTTGAGTAACATGTTTGCTCTACTGAACATAAGTAGACTTTTGTAAAAATGAACAAAACAGAAATCTTAATTTAAACTTGAAGAAAAAAAAAAGTTCTTATTCCACCCATTACTCTCCCATCTTATTACAACTCAAGTCCTCAGGAAAGCCAAAATAAATCTAAGTAGTCCAGACTGGTTTTCTTAGTGCTATTACAAAATATAAAAAATGTAGAAAAGAAGAAAATTATGGAGAAAATAATTTAATGAGTAGTAACCCTTAGAAATCAAAGTTATTTAATGAACATTTTTAAACTCTTTAAGTAATTACCTATAAAAGAGATGTACCTTTTGGGAGAATTATAAATTTTAATTGTAGCAATGTGATAGGCTTGACCCAATCATCTTGTGGTGTTTTTTTTGTTTTGATTTGGTTTTGTCTTTTAGAAATAAATTGCTCTTAGCCTGCAAATTCTTTGGTATTAGATCTGTTTTGGAGTCTAGTGTTTGCAGAGCCTAGAAATAGGCAGAACAAACAATCATAATTTAGCCTAATTTATGCAGTTATAAATAAGGGTGGTTGATGGGTCATCTTGTCCCAGAAACATTTTCCTTACCAGTGCTGATTTTAAGCATTTTTGGCATTTCATTATTACTTTCTGTCTGGTTCTCTTGTGAGTCATTTGCCTGGGAAAGATTTCTTGAGGGGATTTGGCAGCAGGCTTGACTGCTGGGCTTTAGGAATGACTTGTTTTTCTCATCAGGGATATAAGGAAACAGGGCAATATGATTTCAAGTCATCTCAGTTTTGTGGGACCAGAGCTTGGAAGTGCAATATTCAGGTGAGCTCCATGGCAAGTTATGAAATGAAAAACCCGTGTTCTTTCACTCTCTCAAGTGCTGAACATATTGTATAAGTTCTCTAACTTTGTGCAAGGTATTAAGAAATCTTTGTCAGTTATGATGAATTAGACATAGTAGCCATGTACTCCTTCTGACCTTGGCCTTTCTGTTTGGAATTTGACAAGATGAACCAACTCAAAGTTGTTTAACTTCATCCCTTTTGCCTCCCATGGAAATCTTTGACATGCTTCAACGTAGTTGAGGATTTGAAAGTGTTTCCTGCAGCCTTCTGGAAAAGTCTCTGAAGTGACTCCCCAATTTCAAGGCATATACAACAGAAACAAGAAAAAAAAGAACCCAAGTACCCAGGAAGAAGCACATTTTTATATCTGCCTCCTTCCTTGCAGCACACCAAGGCTTAGGGTGGAGGAGCTGTGCACATTCCAAAAGGTGCTGAGCATGCCCGTGGTGTCACTGCGGGAGTGGGATGAGTTTTTCTGAGCTAAATGTGGGTCATGCTGCACTCTCCCACCCTCCAGAGGTGTGCTGTCCCCCCGACACACTCTGTATTTTCCTATCTCGTCCTTTCTCACCCTGATTGCCGTCCTGCCCAGCACAGGCAGGTGGGAGGGTCAGTGTATCGTTAGATAGCAACCAAGTGTACTTGCTAATTTTTCAGTGTGCCCAGTCTTTCTCTGGTGATGGAAACATGGTGATGAATTAAAGTTTTTGGTTTGTTTGGGTTTGTGTTGTTTGTTTTTTTGTTTTTTTTTTTTTTTCCCTTCGTCTTTTGCTTGTTTACTTATGTCTTTTTATTGAAAGGTATAGTCAAAGGCAGATCTGAAAGGGACTCCTTCCCTTTTTCCAAGGTCCAACCCTCCTGAATTTTGTGCATGTTTAAAATCAAAGCTGTACCTAAGAATGATAAATAATCCAAATAATAAAATAAATAAAGTCCTTAAGCTGGAACTGTGCACATTACTGATACTGGAAAGGTTGGAGCTGGGGTGAGACAAGCTGCCTTAAGCTATCTGAGAACCTTGATCCCATGCTGAAATCCGTCAGATTGTGACTTGAAATTCAGATTCACATTTAGTTGCTTGCATTTATCTTACATTTTCCATGAGCAGAAGTTTCAAACAGCAAGATACTACTCAGCTATTTACACCACAAGTTTCTTTAATTTCTTGTCTGTTATTAAACTGAAGTCAAACAGTGATTTTGTGGGCTGCAAAGACATCCTGGGTGCTACAATTCCATCTGGAAAGAAGCTGAACGGAGCACACAGAGACTACTGGTGTTCTTCATGTCAGTAGTTACACATCTTATAGCAGGTTAATGGCAGCTTCTGACTGTCTTAGCACTGGAAGAGAAATGACATTGAGGTTAGATTGTATTTCCTTTCTTTCTTTTTTAAAAAATATTTATTTATTTACCTTGAAAGTCCTTCAGAATAACATTTGTGTTTGTTTAAACTTGAGCAAAAAGTAAAAGGTTAATGCACTATTAGCCCATTCTACCACTTATGCTAAGATTTTCAGTTTTCATTATCTCCTGCTTCTTACAAGATTAACCAGAAAAGAATTAATAAAAATACTGAAAATAATAATGAAAAAACTGAATAGATAACAGTGTTAATCCAGTGATTTTTGTTTGTTCTGCTTCACAATTTTTTTTTTTATTAATCTTAAAGAGGACAAAAATTCATGTATATATAAATGTTTAAGGCACTGAGCTAGCCTATGATTTGGATGCTCATTCAGTAGCTTGCTTTGAAACACACTTCTATGACCTGAGGCTCTTGTAAAATGCAAATAATAGCAATTTGTAGCTCACAGAATGTTGAGAATTAATACATAAATATTTTGAGATGCTTCAAATGGATAGGGATTACATGGGCAATAAAGGTAAACCAGCAGGTGAATTTATATCTGTTTCTAAGGAGCAAATTAACTCTTTTAAAAGCACTGAGGGGATTACTTCAGAAAACCTCAGTTTTACAGTGTTAAGTTCTTGTAAAGAAACTGGGAGCAAAAATTACATAAAAACATAACTGTTATAAGTTTTCAAACCTGTGGGAAAATAACCTCTTTTTTTTCTCCCCTTGTTTGTATAAAATGTGAAAGATGATTTTATTGCAATGTAAAAATAATTATCAAGATTTTCAAGGTCCTTTATACCATTTCAGATTTCTCAAGCAAGTTTTTCTGTAACACCACAAGTAATTTAAAATGTATTTGGACTCATGTCCAGGTACACCCTAGGTTGGATGAATTTGAAGATTGGAATACAAAGGTCAGCTTATTTGTTCCTTCAAGCACTAAACAGCAAAGATTGGAACATCACAGGAGACTAACAAACAGCAGATTGCATAAAACTGAGAGCTCAGTGCAGAAGCATAAAACAAATGCCACAATATACTGAAGAATCACAATTTGTTTTAGAGACAATTTCATTTGAAGGAGTCCTGTTAGTACTTGTATTTGATTCAGTAATGGCCTCAGCATATTTGTCAGGGGGAAGAAATAATAAGCTTGTTTTATGGTATCTAGGTGAACAAGGTCAAACTGAAGCATGGAATAAGATAATACCAATCCTAGAGTAAATATGAGAACACTTTAGAGGCCAGTCAAAATACTGTGATGACTTTTCCAAAATGCACCTCTCCTATAGGAGGCTGGAATGGCATTTCTCTGCTGTCTTCGGGAGTGTGTGTTTTCCCTAATAAACCGCAAAAATTGTCCTTAATAAAATGAAAATATTGTACTTCCAAGAATAATCAATATTTATGGTTTCAACAACCAAACTGAGCTGTTCTTTCTTGCAAAGCAGAAGTGCTGTTTATTTCAAACCCCTTGAATTCTTTACTAAGCAATGCAGCTGACGATAGAGTAGCAGAATGTGCTTACTGTTGCTAACAAGGAAAGTAAGAAAGGAGGTGGAGTTTCCTAAAATTTACCATTGAGAGAAACTACAAAGCAAGGCAGGGCACATCTCTCCCCATCCCTACAATTGTGCTGGCTCAGTCCACAGCCAGCTTCAGGTGAAGGTCCAGTGCTTTGTTCTGTAACGTGACTAATATGAGCTTATAATATATCATGGTGAAAAGATTGACTTTTTGGATCATGGCACTTATTTTATTCTCCAAATTATTACGATGAATAGTTACTGTAATTGCCATCTCAGCTATGGCAATTGCAGATGCTGTGCTTTGTATGTTGGAGCTTTTAAAAATCTAAGTCATTTACTTCAAGTACATTCTATTTTGGGTTTATTACCTTCTGTTTTCATAAAGGGCCCTTTTGTCCTTCAAAGCAGGAAGGCTTGGTTGGTCCCCTCTGTTTTCCTCATTCTGTTGTATAACTGGCCCAGACCTTTTTTAAAAAATTAATCTTTTAAGTCTTGTTTTAAATGGGAAAACATGCCCCCTTAATTTCTGCTCATCATTCCATAGTCTCACATTTTAATCTTTTTTTTTAGCTTGGTTTCCTAAGGCTTGAATGTGAACTCACCTTCTTTGTAGATGCCTGTATACCCTCATATGTCAATTCATAATGATGCTCAATTCATTGACCAGTTTTATCTAAATTTGTCAAGGGTCAGACATCTCAAAGACAATTAGTTTCCTATAAATAATTTTTTGAAGAAGTGTTAAGAGAAGATAGCAATGTGACCTCAGTTTAGCAGATCATCAGAGAACTCACACCTGACAGGGCCTGAGGGTGCTCCTGGGCAAAGTCTCCTTCAGAGGAGCTCTGGTGCCCACTGGAGACAGCTCCTAGGACATTCTGGAATCATGGAAGTACCTGTTCTGATGAGGGACCTAGTGGAGAAAAAAGGAGAAATTGAGGATCTGCCAGCATGCCCTGCAAAAATACTTGCATCTCCCCTCTTCTTCACTTGAAATAGCTTTTGAAATTTTGTGCAGTAAGGGGCAAAACCCACCTATCATCCTGCTCCTTGTGAGGTCCTTCAACCTGACACGACGACCCAGCTGTACCAGGGCAGAGAGTGAGCCCAGAGCATCTCTCGGGGCATGGGGTGGCTCTGCAGCCCGGCACAGGAATGGTGAAGCTGTGAGGAATCCACAGCCCTGCAGTCGCCCTTGATGTTGTTCCTGCTGCTGGGTGTGCTCCGTGTCAGTGCTGGAATTGGGAACCTGCTCACGGTGATAAAAACCCCACAGCTGCAGTGGGGGCAGCGAGCAGGAGCACTCAGCTACGAGATCAGGGCATGTTTGGTGTGTTAGGAGGTGTTAAACCCCAGAAATGAGCACTACCTCATTAGCATATATTTATTTTAGATCAAACAAGTCACATTTTCGTTTCCACACTCAATATATCCTACTCTGTTAATCATGTAATAATGATATTAATTCTATTTTGTGTGCTCAGGAGACGAAATAGTGTTTGAGTTGGAAATTTATACTATTCAACTGCAGCCAAACTGAAAATAGTAGGGGAGGTCAAAGAGGATGATAATGGTCTCTGTGTTTCCTATATGCATCCTTAGGGAATATTTTGCACTTTTTTTCTTTTTACATTTAGTCTTTTATTAGAACTAATATGAAATTTCAGCTTAGGGAATATGCTTGATCATTCCTAGTACTGCTAAATGCTTCTTTGTGTTAATCTCCTACAAGAGATGACTCCAGTGAAAAATAATTCAAGGACAGGGCCTGTGAAACTGAATAATCCTCTCTCATGTGAGCAGTGTCAAGGAAGAGAATTCTCCTCATGGATGACAATTCAAGTACTATTTGCTTTGTATAAAAAGGAATTATTTTGTTTGCTTACTCTTCTTCATACAAAACCAGTTCTAACTGTATGTGCTGGTTGATAAGTGACTTGATGCTTACTGAGAGAGACTGATCCCCACAACACCAGCTGATCAGAGTAAAGGAGATTCCAGTTTCATAGAATTGGAAAAATGCGCCCATTTCCCCTTGAACACACAAACTGCTTTCACCTTCCCAGTCACTAATACTCGTAAGGTGATGTTATCAGTTACTAAGGTAACATGGATCAAGAAACATATTTTCTTATCTTTCAAGGCCGGAAGGTTTTATCATATTTAGGAGACAATGTTACATTAACCTAAACTTTCTGCTGTAACAAAAAACAATCTCAATTGTGTTTGGGATGTTTACTATTAGTTATACAAAACAATTCAGCTTTAATTCTAATGACATCAGCTCTGATAAAAACTTTTAGCATGCAGTGTATTTAAAACTATTCCACCCATTTGGATATATATTTATAATTGATTTTTATTTAACATTAAACACCTTTTAAAAACACATAATTCTCATGTTCATTCAATTCCTATAGTGCAAAATTTGCCAGATTGGCCCCTCCTCAAATGCTAAGGGATGTTTAGGACTGGTCTGGACGCCCCTACAAATGGGTAGGGTAGAGCTGTCAGCCACAGCTCTATTTTACCCTTTGTGTAGATGATTTGCTGACTGCAGGGGCTCTGCCAAAATCCCAGTCATCTTACCAACCTGTTCAAATAGGCAAGACTGGCCCTTCTAGGAAAAAGAAGTTAGATTTGACTTCTCTAGCAGTAGAATTGAAACAATTTTCAACGTAATTTTTTATTTTGACAATTCCAATAAATGTCTTACCTTGCTCACAGAGATGTTTCTGGAGCCACACGTCCTTGAAGAACCATTAGGATGACTAAACCCATCAAAGTACCCTGTAAATCTTCCCAACAGAAAGCAAAATTCATAGGAATAAATATAATTATCATGCTAACATCCTCACTGGGGTAAAAAAAAATCAAAGGTATTTTCTTTGAAAAATAAGATTAGGATCGTAGTTGCAATTGAAGCAATATTTTCACAATTAGAGAAACTTGAATGTAGGGGTTCTTTCCTGTAACTCAATTTAAATGATTCTGCCTAATCCCCACAGAATTTAATAGAATCACATACAAAATCCATCACACAGCAAAGTTTTCTTTGCACCCATTTCCATAACTTGACATAGTTTAATGCAGTTTTGTAAAGACAAATGCCCTGGTGCTGCAGTGTCAGAGCTGTCCTAAAGCCAGTGCTTCTGTAGTTGACTCCAACTGAGGAAATCCTTTATAGCACAGAATTCTGAGTATAAAATTAAACATTAGATTTTTCAGTTTTAGTACAGAAGTCTGGAAAGGAAAAAAACACATTCTGTTATGCATATATTAAAATATTTTTACAGCTGTTTACTTGAAAAAGTTTATTGCTTGGGTCTTAGAAAAGTGACTTTAAACAGGGCTGGAGGGCAGCTCTGCTACCAAAGCTCTGCCTACCATGTCTAGCATTCCTGAACCTGGAAATGTTTAAGCAGATAAGAAATCACATGTATATGTGTTTCAAAGATGTGTTATCCAAACTGGCTTAGTTAGAGATTATCAGTCAGGAAATCAATTTATTTTGAGATTTCTTTGTATATGGCACACTTTGCTGTTCAGAGGTTAGAGCATAGGTCTTCCTGATAGTGCTGATCTTTGGCATCAAGTATTCCTTTTCTCTGGATAAAAAAACTGGAAAGAGGGTGTATATCTCTATTATGTACTCATCCTTCTTGCTCGCAGGACTGGAGCAATACAGAGGAAAACAAAGAGGAAGTGGTTTCTCATTTTGCAGTCCTTGACTTTGATTTTTACAAATAGCAAAATCTCACATTTAAAGAAAGGAACACTGAAAAGGATTACATCTATGAAAAGGTGAGCTAGCACAATTCTTTCTTTTCTTCTTTTGCCAGAAAACACTAGGAAAGTGCTTCTTGGCTGATGATATTGCTCATCAATTGCTATTGAAAGTCTGATCAGGTGGTGAAGATACCCTTCAGCCTGCAAGAAGGATTACAGTGACAATGACTGCTTTTGGGACACAAAGTAAAATTAACTTCTAGGTTATCCCCGTCAAGGACCATTAAGTCCTGAACTATGAGGGACACTGTGAACAAGTCATATTTTAACCTCCTGCGAGCACAAAAGCAGGCAGGTTCTTCTCCTCCCCCAACAAACCTGACCTTCGCTGAAATTTATGTGAAAATGAAAAAATAAAAGAAAGCTGTAGCCCTGCCAAACTCTGATGATGTGACTCATTTTAATTACTGGTATTTGGAAATTAAATGGCCTGAGTTCATTCTGTAGGTTGCTGCAGGAAGAATGATTTAAGCAAGCTCCAGAGTTGCAGCACCTTTTACAGCAGGTGTGAAACAAGGCATTCATTTTTCTTTTAAGGGCGTCCTTGTAAGCGTAATAACAATTAGGAAGCCAGGGCTTCACATCAGAATCTCCTGTGCACTCTGGCATTACCTCCTTGGGCTACTTCATCACTTCTAATTTCCTCAACAAGTTCCTCAAACAAGAGCTTTGATAAAATGACATTGAACAACATTAGACGTGGACAATTTCCCTAAAAGCAAAACGTGTGAGACACAGACAGCCAGAACACACTCACTGCTGATGGGAGCTTCTTAATTGACTGGACTCCTTCTCCTTTGAATGCTCTCCCCTGATCAGCCTCATTAAGCCAGAATATCCACTGCAGCCAAGCAGTGATTCTTCATTCTGTGTGTAGAATTGCTGAGGAAACAAGAGCTGCCTTATGAGAGCAGTGGTGGGTTTCCTTGCTGTTGCTAACTTTTACCTGGTATTCATCTAACAGAAAAAGAGAAAGCATCAGAGGACTGTATTGTAGCAATGACGACACTACCAACTACTTCTTATATATATTATTGATTTAGTAGACCTTTAAAAAGCACAAATCAGCTTCAAAAGATACATGAGTTTGCAGTGCTATCTCAAAGAGAGATGGTGAACTCTCTTGAAGAGAATTTTTCAATACTTTTCAGTGTTTCTGCTAATTTTTTTTCCAGAAATATAAATTCACACTTTTAAGAATAAGTAAATGAGGCACAGCTTTCAGATTTGGGGGGTGAAGGGAAGTTTAAAATGTTCATTAATTTGTGATTCTTAAGTTTACTCAGGATCCTGGAATAATTTAAAGTATTTTTAAATATGTTTTGACTATAAGTTACGTTGATAGTTTTGAACATGATAGTAATTATTTCTATTATTTTTATTAATGAGGAATTTCTACTATTTTAATTAATGAGAAAATGTACCATTTCAGACTATTAAGTACATCTTGTTGTCAGCTTTTGAAACTGTATTCTAACCATCCTTCAGCAACAGTAGGGAATAACCAAGGTATTTAAATCTGAACTTTACAAAGATAATGAAATAGTTTCAGGAAGATGCTATTAGAGGGTAGTAGCCTGTATGCTTTCAAACTTACATTTGAACACCAGTTAGGAGTTATTTTTAAAATTTTATTTATTAATATTAATAATTTATTAAATATTTATTAAATGAAAACATTTATGAAAAATCAAACACATTTTACTACAATACATAATTATCTCACAGTAAAGAAGAATCTTTCATCCTCTGTTCCATACATACTAAAACTTCTTTAAATGGTCGTCAACACTCTTGAACTATTTCAAGTTAAATTCTAAATAAAATTTTATGAGGGTCATACTGGCTCAAGCAGAAATCATGGAATAATAAACATTGCATATGATACCAACAGACTGCAGAATCCTGAAGAATCTTCTTTTAAAATAGTTTTTGCCCACATATTTTAAAATACAGTGCCTGGCTGAGATATTTACTGCCTTCCCTGGTGTTTCTTCATAGTTAGCAAAATTTCTACCATTATTGTTTCTTTGGGAGAGCCTTCTTATAATACATCTATTTGAAGGCTGATACGACAGGAATATATTTAAAATGCTGGTACTCTAGTCCCAATAGTTGTGATACAGAGAGCTTTGGAAGTGGAGTATACTGTGCCACATCTCAGTTATGGATTTATCCTGTAACTCTATACCCAAATGAAAAATCCAGAATTATTGATGGTCTAGTTCATCAGAGAAAAGGATGTCTGAAAAACAAATTACCCAGGAAGGATATGCTGTATGTACAGATTAAGGGAAGGTGCAATCAGCTGTGCTCTGGAACAAGCAAAGTACATGGTGCACTTTAAAAGAGGGGATCAATGTTAAATGGTCAGTAAATACATAAACTGCCATTTTTTCACTGAAGTATTTCTGTCCACTAATATGAAAACAAATAATGGAAGTGAAGATTGTAATAGGAAAAGGTGGGCCAGAGATGGATATTGCAACAGTGTTGCAACTACTTTAGTACAGAATTTAAATTATACTAAAACATTACCTCATTTTCAGTGAAGTAAAAGCTGATAAATAGAGAAGCAAAACTACATTACAATAGTTTCTAGGGGAGAAAAGATCCCTACTTCCCTGTAGTATGGTTATTTTCACTGTTATAATTACATCCATGTTTCCATTCTTGCATTTTTGGAGGGCTTTTCCTGGTGCACAATACAAAATTTTGGGAAGGCTAGCACATAAGCACAGAGGACTATACACACAAAAAGAGGTGAGTCTGTTACATGGTAGATCTTACACTGGCAGAATGGCTCCCAGCTTTCAGGGTGCACCTGCTCTGCTCCCCATCACTGCTGGGCCTGGGGGAAAAAAGAGAGGGAATTTTTTCATAATCCCTTGGGATGGAGATGAATTACATAGAAGCCTAATTTCCTGTATACAAAGGGCAGCTTAATCATTATTCTGATGACTCTACTTTGACAGCTACATGCTCCATTGATTTATAATTTACTTGTGTTCTTTGGCAGAAAGAAGTTGATACTCAATTTTGAGCTGAGTCTATAGTTTGGAAAAAGAGTACTAAGTCTGATGATTTTGTTGAGATCGAGATTCATTAGTGTCAGGCCTTGTGATGCACATACCTGTCCTCTAAAGCTGTAACTCTGCTCTGAAATCAAATAACTGCATAATTCACAGAGCCACTAATACAAGAATCAAAGGAGGTGATTTTTCCTTTGGTGACATACGAATTAAGGTATCCTATTAAAAATCATGCTACCATGCATCCTATCACTTGGAATGTCCACAGGCTGTTAAATTTAGCTTTTCCCACATGTTCTATTGACTTTTAAAAAATATCTAATTCAGTTCTTGTAATGCAAATTGTATCAGGAAGAAAAAGTAGTTTAGAGGACCCAGCCTGTGTTTATTGACATAGTGCTTTGATGAGATATAGCCTGTCAATGCCAGGTGCATAGTTATAGGGCCATTCTGATGGCATGCACATGAAAAGAATGATTTTGCACATGAGATAATCACCTTGAATTATTCAAAGTGCAGCTTCTTCCTTCCATATCTATCATATATTACTGCTGGGTCAGGTAAGTCGGTGTTAGATGGTGGTGACATATTTCAGTCCAAAGTAGGCTTTTAAAGATGAATTATGAACCCCTAAAAATAAAATAGGAGTTTATCGTGGGACCTTCAACTACAGAATCACTAGTAAGCATAATTAATACTGAGCTCAGAAATGGGCAATATGCTGCAGTCCTCCGCTGGAGAAGGAACATTACATGAATTAGAATGCCTCATGTAATGAAGAGAAAGAGATCTATTATTACCATAAACTTTCTGATTCCATTATCTTCACCTCCAAATCTGTATCAACTACCACAGTGGTATTATGGAAGGAATATGATCATTGCACACATGGTTGTCTCAGGAATTCTGAAATAAATACAGTCTGTGCTAAAGTTACAACGTATACTGATACACCAGACTTTATTTAATGGCCAAAAAAGAAACAGGTACCAGAAACTGAGGAGAGGGTAACATCAAGGATGAAATTGGGATAATTCTACCTGTGCTATATGTCTGTGGAGGAATAAAAGTGGACTGGCCTTGCCACTCAAGGTACAAGGACCCTGATTAGACAAGCTGAGAGCAGGTAACAGGAGAAGGGCTCTTAAGATCAGACTGAATCACAGCTCTTTGGAAAAAGCCCTTTTAACAAGGATTTATAAAAGGGGAGCATCTTTTGTTTGGCAGCAGTGGAACACAATGTCAAACCTACCCTGATCCTCCTCTATGGATTCCTGAACAGTGGATTCCACTTGTACTTGACCCATCAAAATACAGCTCCGAGTTTTTCCACGCACCTTGCTTTATTCTTGTACTCACATTTATAGTTCTATGTGTACTGTCACATATATTACTCACAAAAGACAGAGGCAACATTTTCCTGTATTTATGAAGAAACAGAAGCACAGCTCAAGTTCGTTGCCAATTTCATTTAAGTCAGCTGTAGATCTTTATTACCACTCTCAATTATTAGCACAGGTTGACTGAAATATCTGTGTAAAATATGAACATTTTTTCTTTGAAAAATGACATTCATAAAATACAAAAAAATTATTTTTAAACATATCTACATATTTTTCATCCTTCCTTTAAATTCTCTTTAAAAATGGAGCATGGGGAGAATGGGTAGCAAATTTTACTATTTGGAAAAAAAGATATGACAAAAAAAGCTTTCATTTCTTTTCAAAAATTAGATCCCCACAAGCCTCTTCTTACATCTTCTGCCATGTCCACATTACATGGCGCGTGTGGTGTATGTGCCCCTCTCTTTCAAGAATTTATCTAAGTGTCCTTCAAAATTTTTTTTTCAGTGATTATTTATAACTTCCCTGGCCACAAAACACCAGGATTGTCTTCTGTGTTTCAAAAATAGAGTTATGTAATGTAATATAACTGCAGAAAATTTTCTTAGATGATTACAGCTATAACAATGTTGCAACTGCAAAATTGCAAAGATGGAAGTACAAGAATATGCAAAAAATAACAAAGAATTTCAAACAAGAATCTGATTTTTGAAGGACATATTTTATACTTACGATATACTGGCTGGCAGGAAATACAAATGTTTATTTATTTTCCTTGAAATTCCAGCTGGTTTTAGTAAAAGATTTGTCTTTAGCACTATGCCTTGCTTTTATCCATTGTGGCTGTAGCAGTGCTACTACTTTTTGAATATAGCCTTACCTTGACTGAGCTCCATTTAATTCCTGAATTCTCTATTCTCACTTTCTTACTGTATGAGTAGTGAGAGGAGGGTTGAGTAAGCATGGGGAAGCACATCCAGTTTTGCAGGGGGTAGGGAAGGGCTGGAAGTGAATTCTTACTATAGAAGGGAAATAGGGACTTTAACCTGGACATTTCAGAGGTTGTGGCTCTCTGTCCTTGGAGGCAGTTCTTCCTTTAAAGACCCGGCTATGCAAAGCCCCTAAAAACCCGAACTCAGTGTTGAACCTAATTTGAGCAGGAGATTGGACAAGATGTGTTGAAGGGTTCATCCCAGCTGAGTGGTGCCAGGGGTCAGTGACAGCTCCGTGTGCAGCTCTGCAGTGGGAGCTCGGTGGCACCGTGGGCAGGCCAGGGTGGGCTGACTGTGCAGATTGATCTGTTCCAGCAGGGGAACTCCTGTCCTTTATGCCACAACTACCAGGAAGGCAGTGAGATTATCCACACTGTTAGAAAGGACACTGGCGTGGCACAGGAAATGGAGTGTTCAAGATGCACTGTATGTATGCAAAGTATTTGACCTGTAGAAGCAACAAGATACACAATTTTCCACTTAATCCCATATATTTTATGTCATCTGTGGTCTTGGTGAGATTCTGTCCTTTGTTTCCTTTCTCCCTGAGTCTCAGAGGCTCTGGACTGACAGACCACCCTCTGCATCTCTGACACACAGCCCCTTGCTGCAGAAGGGCTTTTGTATATTCCTTCTCCACAGACACAGCTGTGGACCATTTTTCTCTTATCTACTGCTTTTTCCTCTTTTTTCTCTGTGCTGGAACTACTGGTATTCTTTTATTTGCGTCCATGTTTTTATTTCTTGACATGTTTTTCAAGTTCTAGATACTGTTCCATGTTCTTTGTCTAACCCACTCTCTCTTCCACCACCTGATGTGTTAGTTAGCAATAACTTTCCATGTATGCTTCCCAGCTCCAAAATAGTTTTGCTATTTTGTATAATTTAAAGTTTTTTAAGCTTTCTTTCAAGAATTTTCAATTTTTCTTCAAGTTTTTCTCAGTAATTTTTCAATCACACCCAAACGTCACAAAGCCAGTTACGTATAAGAGTTACAAATGTAAAAAAGCAGTTTGGTTTGTCACCCCTCTGAAAGCACATCCCCACCTGTGGGAACAGATTGTGTTGGCCATATATGGCAGCAGTACTGCTCAAATTTTATCATATCTCAGGTAAGACACTGTAGGCCACAGCCCTGACTAGAAAATTCATAATGAAATGTGATGGAGGAGATAGAGAACGCTGACATGCTTGTATTCTATATTACACATTGTCATCCTGTCAAGTCAAATCTAATATAAATGAATCACATTAATCAGAAAATGTGAATTTCTATTTGACAAGCTAAAAGAGCATAACATCTTCAATTAGACTAGCTACCTAAAATTAGCTACTGACACAAGCAAGTATACATGGTCAATTTGCCTGCCTGAAACTGAAAATCAAGTAGACATATTAGATAATAGATAGTCCCAGAGTGAATGCAAGGCCGTAACTCACTCAATGGGCCACACTGACATCACGTGAAACCAAAATTAATTCAGTTATATATCCAGTTTGGGGTCATCTGCTGGTGTCTGATTTACAGTACATATTTTAACCTTAAATGGTTTATACTTTTCATCAGTATTTCAGTTCTTTGGTTAGAAAAGGTGGTAGAAGCTGAGGTCCATCTTTGAGATGTATTCTTGAATCCTGGGCTGCTGTGAGATCCCAGCTATGAAAAAATGAAAACAGGCTGGATAGGTCTTTTAGTTTTGTTGGTTCAGTGCACAGTAGAAACTTATTTTCTGCATGTTTATTAGGATAAAATAAAGGGAGGACAGACAAATAGGGAGACACATGGGCAAGACCATAAAATGCTTGAGTGTGGAGGATAAGGAAGGATGGTTTCTAGGTACCCTCACCCAGAAGCTGAGGCTGGAAATTGCTGAGAAGCTCCCCAGGTAGGGTGTGAGCCCATGACCAGATGATTGCCCTGTCCTTGCAGAAGTGTGGGGATGTGTTTGTGCCCTTTGCAAATGGACGAGACCGGTTCTTGACACCTCTGTGCACCTCAGTATCTGTGTTTAGACAATTATTAGCCAATTACTGACTTAAAGATGCACAAATCTGCTTCTCAAGGCTAAATTAGCTCTTGCTATCAGTGTGGCAGAAAGGAATTAAATACACACTAGAGTCTTAGCAAAGATTATCAGATATTTCTGACCTTCTTCACAGGGAATCAGAGCTCACTTCAGAGATTAGATTAATTGCTTTTCTTACCATTTGCCTTCTGGATCTTCAGAAACTTAAACAAAATATATGAAGCTAAAAGTCTCTAACATTTCCATGTTTTAAAAAGTCTATCTTCCTTCCATAAAGATCAATACTATAATAATTACAGAAATAATAAATAGCAATTACAAACCAAATAATAATCCAGCACTCACAACATTAATTTCGTGTAGGCTTGTGCAGCCATGAATATGTGATTGACACAGAAAGGTCTGTAACACAGCTCAGTAAGTATCTGCTCTCTCACTTTTCTAGTTCTCTCTTGTCAGGCTTCTCTTCCCTCTCTTTTGCATATTCCTGGTGGCTTGCTGTTTTTCAGTTCTCTTTCCTTCTGAGAGTAAATTCCTTCAAGCTGCTACAATCAATTTTATCTAATATGGGCTATTTCTATTTCCATAACAGCTAAAACTTCTTAATTATGCTAAACCTCAATTAGTCTGGCAACTTAATCACTTATCAAGAATTACAATTCTGATAGACTAAGCAGACTAAAGATACATGGATTTAGAGACCTGAGGGGAACACAGTGATCATGTGGTTTGACCTGCTGCACAATGTAAAATATTTTCTACTGATTGCAGCCTCTTCATCAAGCTTTAAATCTCTCACTGTAGTGATGTGTTATAGAGTTTTTCCTCTAGTTAGCTTTTACAATATGTCACCTCTTCTTGCTGTGTGAACCTTCTCCTAAAAAGGAAAATTGATAAATTCAGAGCTTGTCCTGTGACATTTACAGAATGGTCCTGCTAATATATTAGGAAAAAAGAATGGCCACAGGCAAAGATTAAATAGTTTGGGCATAAAGTGAACAGGCAAAACACTGTTTTCCTTATTATAACTGGACAAAGGAGAACAGATGAGTCCAGAGACAGAACTTCAATACATGATGAGACAGTACCTGTTTATTGGGCAGAGGGAAACACCTTCTCAAATGCCTGGCTGCATCTGCCACATGACAGAAATGCAGGCATTTTGGACTCAGAACAGGGTAGAAGACATAAGCAAGTAACTTCATATGTCAGAAATAGTGCATTAAGCCACCTCTGTCCACTTCCATACAATACTGAAGGCACAGTTGGAGAGCAGAGCACGAGACCAGTTGTTTGACAATTCTTCTGGTGGATTTATCCATCCTTCAGGCTGCAGAACAGTTTGAAGAACTGCTTCAGGTCTCAGGCCCATGAGTGACTTAGTGGCCCATCAGGAAATTTTCCAGAGTGAGTTGATCATTCTTACCCTAAGACAGCAGTCTAGGATGAGGTGAATGGTGGCAAAGGGTGCCTCTGTCCCTGCACTGGCTCTCTGAAGGGAGCCTAAATTACTTTGATTAAGTCTGCCTTTGGTTTGAGATGAATTTCACCTCATGAGGTGTGAGCTCATCCCCATTGCACTGCTTAGCCCAAGTATCAAAGGTTTGCCCTGAATAAAGGAAGGGCATCATGCAGCAACCCTGACACAGATGATGAGCAGTAATATAATAGGAAGCTACAATCTGACTGTCAGATCTTTGCAAAATGGAGTTCTGAGCTCTTACAACCCTTTGAGAATAAATTGGATCTTTTTCTGTTGTGTCATCTTTGCTTTGAGAGCAGAAATTCTTTATAGATAGCACTTCCAGCCATAATTCATTCAAACACTGTACTAGCAAAATAGATAATGAAGACCTTTAAAACTATATTTGTGATCTGAAACCAGAAAAAGACTTTTCACAACAACATCTTTTATCCTTTTCTTGGCATGGGTACGCAATATCTTTTGAAAGCTGCAGAAAATCCCAGCTATGGAAAGAGTTCGACCCAGCTTGGATTCCAGAGTTAAATCAGAGGAGACTAAAAATCTCACTGGAAAGTTTGCTTTAATCACAGGGAATACTTTTTTCCCAATGTACTTGACTGGGAAAGAAAGATTAAGTTGTATACATAAAAAAGGAATGCTATTATTTTCCATTTCAGTATCTTTACAGTTTTTAATTAAATACCTCCAGCATCCTTTGACAGTTTTGCTTAGGGTATTTAGCAAGTTAATTGAAAACAGAAACAGGTTTCCACCTTTTTTTATTATTATTCCTTTAGACTTTACCTCTTGTATTTTCTTCTCTTTGTATCTCCCATAAATATAGAAATAGAATCATAGAATATTCTGAGTTGTAAGAGACCCACAAGAATCATCAAGTTCAACTCCTGGCCCTGCACAGCACCATCCCCAAATGTCACCCCATGTCCCTGAGAGCATTGTCCAGACACTCCTTGAGCTCTGTCAGGCTGGTGCTGTGACCACTGCCCTGGGGAGCTGTTCCAGTGCCCAAACACCCTCTGGGGGAAGAACCTTTTCCTGATATCCAACCTAACCCTCCCCTGACACAGCTTCAGGCCTTTCCCTCGGGTCCTGTCACTGTCACCCCAGAGCAGAGATCAGGGCCTGCCCCTCCTCTGCCCCTCACCAGGAAGTTGTACCTGCAGTGAGGTCTCCCCTCAGTCTCCTCCAGGCTGAGCAGACCAAGGGACCTCAGCCCCTCCTCACACGGCTTCCCCTCAAGGCCCAGACATTATTATGAACTTCTTATTTCTAGTGCTTCTTTGGCAGATTGCTCTCCTCTTAGTTTCTCTGAAGTTGCAAGAAATCCTATGTGGAAGTGCAGAAGGAGGTGCCAGAAAGCAAATACAATATATTGGAAATACTTGTGAGCAATGTCATTTACTTGTGAGCTATCCAGCAGATCACTTGAAGAGCAGGCTGTTCAGGAGTTTGCTGTCGATTTCATTCTGTCAGAAAATATCTTTTCTGGTCAAAACTCTGTGACCTTTTCCAAAATCATAATTAACTGTGTCATTAGCAAATAAAAGAGATTTATATTGTTTTAAAATTAATTTCTACAAGTAGCAGAATTTTTCATGTGTTTTCTGAGTGAAAATATAACACACACTTTTCTGAATTTGGGATAATATATATGCTAATGTAAATAAGATGCCTTCAAAGTTTTGTTACACCCTGCAGAAAGCCATTTTAAATTTCATTAATTGAAAATAGACACAATTGGTTGTAAAAGTGAAGTTTCTAGTTTTGATTTTCGTATTTCATAGAATAATAGTGCAATTAAAATTATATTAAGAAAATGCAGAGTTGACATGAGCCAGAGCCAAATGTTGTTTGGGGCTCAGTTTTTTGATTGTTATTTTACACAGAAAGGAGAGGATATTATCTACACAATAAAGGACCTCAGCCCCTCCTTGGATCATTAAAATATACATATCTTCCTTCACCAGAATTTTTTTATAAAAGAAAGGAGATAATTCTTTATCACATATATTCTCTGGTTTCAATCATGAAGTTCAAAAAACGAATGCTTTCAATGGAAAAAAAAATGAAATTCAAATAAGACATTTAGAAATAAAATTTTAAGTAATTTTCTTTCTGCCACTTTGGTACTGACTGTGCCCTCGACTTTCTCAGCTGTATTGGATATCCCTCACCTAAAGAGGGAATACATAGGAAGAGTGCTGGCAGGCCCCCAGAGCAGCAGTTATTCCAATTTCCTGACTATTGTAATTCTGTTCATATTCTTTTTTACTCTCACCCAATTAGACAACCTATAATTTAATTAGTTTAATTCAAGTCCATTACCACTGCGTCTATCTAAGGATCTTCATTTCTCACACAAACTTGGAATACATTGTCAATGCCCTCACAGATTAAATTAAAAAAAAAAAAAAAAAAGGACTTAAAACCCAAAAAAGTAAATTATCAGCAGCTACCAATATAAAAATAAACATAAAAATCTGTCCAGAGTCACCTGTCATCTGTCAAAGAAACCTGGAACACTGCATACTGATGAAAGATTTAAAAGTGAACTCCACAGACTGGATGCATCTCAGCCACTGATAATGAAGAAAAGATACTGAGCTTGTTTGCTGAATAAAGATCACATGAAAATCACAGAAAACCTTGGTTTGACTTGTGCAAACGTATTTATTTAGTTCACCTCACTCAGGGATTTTCCATTGTAGGTTTGACGGGAAACTGATTAATTTAATGAAATTTCCATGCATTTACTGTGTAATTATTAAGGGCAAATGGATGTTTCATTTTGTCAGTCTATGTACTTCAGGTAATAACATCTCACAACAGCTGTCAGCTTCCCTTAGAATATAATCTTTAATTATAGGAGAACAAATAATGGATGAAAGGTGTAGGTAGCAAGTATAAACCTCTTTTGCAACTGATGGATGATTTGTCTGTCTTGGGCACTGCAACTTGTCTAACCTCTTCACCCCCCAAAAATCCATATATTCTTTGTTCTAGCCTCAGTTTTCTCTTGCTACCTGTCAGAACAGAGGGCTGCTCAATAACACCCCTCCACAGGATGCCAGCCCTTCCTGCAGCTGCCCTGCTGCTTGCTCAAACTGTGGTTTCACTCACCTTTAAAATGTCTAATAAATTTTTTCTTGTTTCTCCCAGGATCTCAGCTACAGGAGGAGAAGCCAAACAATGTTGATTTTGATCTTCACTACTTTGAGGGAATTCTTGCAAAATGCAGAACTGCTGAAGCTCAGCTTCTACTTTCACTTTGATAAAAGCACCAGGTCAGTGATCTTTCCTTATGGCAAGGCTAGTATTAAAAATCACAGAAGAGGTTTTTATATGAAAGAATTTTATCAACTTGCAGATTATTGGGAATTTATAATTGATACAATTTATTCAGCTTTGCAAAAGCAAAGCAATGAAGTTAAACCACCTGGTTAAAACGTATCCATTCTTCTGACCACAACAAGTTAGAAAATAGTAAATACACGTAATTTTATTTCCCCTTACTCAGCCTTCTCATTGTTACATCCTGAGCAAGCTATTCTTATCAGCTGCTGAGGAATGTGGGACAGAAACATGCTGATCTGAGAGAAGACTTAATGGGAGGGGAAATCACAAAAGTTTAATGGTCTTATTGAGACTGTTTCAGCCTGTGAGAAGAAAACATGCTGTTAGAGACTCTGGCATTACTGCTCTTTGCAGGCAGGTTCTGTGAGTAATTTTGAAAGCTTCAAAATACAGCTTTTCATAATACATTTTCAGAAATTTTTAATGCTTGGTGAAATACTTCAGACCTACTGATGAGGGTGGATACAGATTTTGTGAGAAGCTTGGAAAAAAAGAGCAATAGTGATCTGGAGGTATATGGACCAACAAGAATTGCATACAAAGTCTGTGATGAGTGTAAAATGCTGTTTTGCTATTTCTATCCAATGCCTTAATTCTGCGTGAAAATTCACAATAAAGGTTTTTCAAGAATTGTGTTTTTGTTTCACAGAGAGTCTATTCTGAAATACAACTTTAGCTTTAGAATCACAGAACCTTTTGATATCTCCAGATCTTTGCCAGTCATCCTCCTCAGCATATTGAAGGACACCCACTCAATCCCTTTATTTTAAATAGGATGACACACATTATCACCTCTTTTTTCCACCCTTTGCAGAAGTTTGGTCCAGCGGAGGCTCAGTTGCCTTCTCAGAGGAAGTTACACAAAGAAATTAGAGAAAAGCTTTTTTGATCTAAAACTCAGACACTCTTTTTGTTTCACACTGATTACTGAAACAGTGTTCAGCATTCATTTTCAAAGACCAAACAGGATATTCTGGATCTTTTTATGATTTTTCATCCTGTTTCTAGTATCTCTATTAAAAAAAAAACAAAAAACAAACCTCCAAACGAAAAACCCCTTTAGAAATCACCACATTGGTATTTACATTTTACTTCCTGCCAC
Source organism: Daphoenositta chrysoptera (assembly GCA_013397915.1). Classification (NCBI taxonomy): domain Eukaryota; kingdom Metazoa; phylum Chordata; class Aves; order Passeriformes; genus Daphoenositta; species Daphoenositta chrysoptera. Next base: position 36,473 of record VZRO01003858.1, on the reverse strand, counting down.
CATCACTAGGTCTGACCCTGACAATAAAATATATACTACGTTGAGAATATAAGTACTTTAGTGTTGTGATCTGGCAATGTAAAGAAAAGATCCTAAATTGTTTGTAAACTGATGCACTTCCACTGAAATAATGAAATAATGTTAGCTTCCTGTTGATTGTAAAGATTTTTTAAAAGAAATTGATTTAGAATTAAATGAGTTTACATACAAAGTGGAACAAAAATAATTAGATGCTATTTCTTTCAAATAAATAGCATTCCCTATCCTTAAAATGGAAAGTAATCTACTTTTTTTAACCTACCACAGCAGAGAAAGATATTTTTGAGGTCATTAACAATGAGCAGTACCTGATATAACACAAGCTGATCAGGCTGGCACCATGAAAATAGTACCTCCCTGGAAAAATAGTGTTTGTAGACATTGTATATGGGGGAAACATAAGTAGGAACAGGTGACTTTGGAAGGACTGTGCTACTTGCAGGAATAGTTCTCAGTGCACACATAACCTATTGAAAGTTAAGAACATGCAGCCTCTCACAGAAAAATATAGGACCTGTATTGGATTAAGGCCTAGGCAAAGCAAGATTATTTTGTTATTTACTCATTGAAAGAAAATCAATTGCTGAAACATAATCCTATTGACAAAACCTGCATGAATGCATGGCCCATCAGCAACACAAACAGTAACAGCACTTAAATAAATAAGCATTCAGACATTGAAAAACACAAACCAGTCATTTTGGTTTTACCACTGAAACTGTCACACTCTTATGCCAAACACCCACCAGGTTAAGAAGTATTTATTCCAATTATTTCACCAGAATGAAAAAAAATTCTGATTCATCTCTGCTGCCCTTCAAAGCACTCCAAGGAGTAACCAAAGCACTCTGAACACTAGTCCATCCTGAAAGGAATACTACTCTTTGTATCACCAGCATGTAGTAGAGAAAGCAGCAGATGAGGCCATTTTTACTGGATGCATGCTGAAATAACCAGCACTTTCCACATTAGTATTTCTGGAGTGGATGGTCCAAACCTGTTTGCAGCACAGAAATTTCTAAAGTTGTGTAGGACTTGGACACTACAAGACAGCTCTGTGAGCTTATGCAGAAAAATATTTTAAAGCAGATAAATTTTGACTATAATCCATACAGAGATGTGGGGGGGACAGAGATGTATAAAATATTTTCTAGTCCTTTATGAACTGTTACTCCACCTGCATTTTAACTTGCATCTCTAAGAGAAAAAGCAGTAATTAGGCAATCACCCTAAATTTGCTCACCATTCTCTCTAGCTGTTCCCCATCTCAGTAACTTTTAAGTCACAAAAGCACTACATTCCTATAATATATGAAGTAACTTGACGCAGTGGGAAGGAACTCTATTAATGGTTCTACTTCAAAAAAAAGGCTAATTTACATGTTTCTGCCTTTTTAGACATTGGGAAAATCTGTACTGGCACCTACTCCTGAGACCCAAAGGCAGACCTTGTTTTATTTTTAGCTGGCACTGAGAAGACTGTGTGGGATGTGTGCTTGTGCCACAAACAGGAAGCATTGAAACATTCCTGGGGCTTTTGCCTTTCTGAACGTTTGAGAAATGCCTCACTCTCTGATAATCCTGGAAATGCTTTTGCAGTATCTGGATGTTCTCCAAGAAACTTTTCAGGCAGCCTTGGAAGAAGTCATCCAGAATTTCATTTTGCAAGACAGTATGAAACTGAACACGTTTCTTAATGCAGTAATTTAGCAATTCCCAATAACAGAGATTTCAGGACTATACCCACAGTATTAGAGAAGCTAAGAGGTGACATTAACTTCACTTCCAGAAGTATAAGATGATTGGAGTAGCACTTTGTGAACTCCATCATCACGGATCCCTGGAACACATTTGCACTGTACAGCACCTATAAAAAGGTCATACATAGACTTCAAAGCTGTCTTCACTATAGAATTCTTGTTTGAATCCTTGACCACAATTAAAATACTTCCTGCCTTCAGTAAAAAGATGAAGATTCATGATAAGATTTCACTGTTCTCTTTTTAAAGACCTTTGAAGGGCTGTTACATTAGATTTTGTTACATAAAAAGTAAAAAAAAAAATCAATAGAAGCCCATCAGCTTTTGGATAAATGGTGTGAAAATTAGAAACTCAGCCATTAGTGCTATCACAAAGGCAAAATTCTTACAAACAGTAGATTCTAAGCATAATTATATCAAATTACAGAATTTACTGTGAATCCAATACCTGTATTCCTTCATTTCCTTGCACTACCTGTTCAATGACAAGTTCCTGCATGATCCAAGAAAGTACTTCTGTATTTTCCACACTGTGAAGGGCTTTGGGAACATCAAACATCTGTTCACCATGAAATAAAGAATAACAGTGAAGAGAAAAAACTGTACCTAAATAGAAATCGGAAGTTGGTGTTGTATCCATCCAAAATTTCTACATCATCAATAAGAAATATAAAAAGATGAAAAGAACAGCTGGGAATGCATATGAGAACATGCAGAGTGTTGGAGATCAGAAGCTTCAAAGAAGTAACAGTGTGGGTAGTGTAAGGGTGACTTTGAGAGTTAAGTTTCTTATTAACTTTTAAAATTAAGCCCTGATAAAGTGAATCATGGAAAAGTTTTTAATGGCTCACAAGTTTAACTGAATTACTTTGAAGTGCTGTAATACCAATTTACTCTTTTGTGATTTATTTCATGCAAGAAGCCTTTACAAAGAAGCTGTTAGTGTCTGTTGATCAATCATTGGAGGAATAACATAATTTAGGGGGAGAATCCATTTAGAGGAAATATTAAGTGACATTAAAATCTGTACTTCAGACTTTTAAGGCTATCTTTAATTTTGAACACAGCTATAGCTGCAACTGCAGAGCTGAACCTAAACTTGCATGCTACCAAAATATAAGAGAAAAGGAGGATGAAGATGAAATTTAGGAAAAATAAAGCAAATTTTAAAATGGGTTACAAGATAATACATAAATAAATGACACCTAAAAATGATGAATTCTCATGTTAAGAAAAAGAATTTTACTTGCAGAAGGTGTGTTTTGTTTATCAAAATCTAAACTAGAATATCATCATTTTTTCCACTAACATCAAGTTAGAGTGCATTTACTATTATCTACCTATTGCGCTTAGTTGAGTCTGTCAGCAGAAAAGAACATTTCAGAGTTATTTTTCTATAACAGACATCCTCAATATTACAGGACAAAGGAACTGAGACATAAGTTGATGACCTGATGAAATCACTTATCAGATATAAATAAAGAAAATTCTATAGGTGTAAATTTGTCTTAGAAAGACCCTCTCACGACAGGGGTATCAAAACCACTCCATATCATGTCCTTTCAGGAAAGAGGGAGCATTTTACATATTTGCAGGATTTTCTGTCACTAAACAGAGGTCTTTTCCCTGTGGTAAGATGCAGCTCGGCTCTCCTGCAGAACCTTTCCATGTTCAGTTTTGTCATGAGGGTCTTAAGCACAGCCCAGGTGCTCTGGGACTGACACTTGCAGAAGCATAGGTGACACCTGTGGCTTGGGAGGTCACCCCACCGACCAGCTCTGTGTCTGCAAAAGTGACGCTTTTGTCCCAAAGTTTGATTCAAAACTCTTGCTCGACAGCAAGTTGTTTTTAACACACATCGAGGAAATTTTTAAGAAACTGTGCATGATGATTGTTGCTGCTGAGAAAAACTGCATGCAGGGGAAGAAGCACTGCCCTGCAATGACTGTCTCTTTCCTCTAACAACTTTATTCTTTCTAAAATCAAAATATCAGAGAAAGAAAAGGTGTTCCTGGTTTCTACCTGCATCTGTGCTCTTTCTGCTCATTCAGTTTCTGAACCCTGGCCTGGTCATATAAAAACACTCATTTTCTGAAGAGTTGTCTCCTGCTGCTGATTCATCTCTCACAGGAATCCAGTTTATTCTCTTTTTCTCTCTGAGTTCTCTATGTAATAGAGCTCAAAGAGCATCCTCAGCACCGAGCAATTTTAGTTGTTGAAATGTGGCCTTAACCTTCCTTCCTTTGGAAGAATTTTGTCCCTCATCTGCCTCTTGCTGGGATTTGCTACAACTTGTGTGAGGGATAGCTGGACAACGTTCTGTGAAGTGGGAAGAGAATCAGACTGCAGCCACCCCAGCCAGCACGGCAGTGCAGCACGGTGGGAGCCCGTGTGAGGAATCAAACATTCCCGAGGACTCAGCAGAGATGCTCTCTGCATTCCAGGGGGTTTCCCGTGGGCTCACTCCAGCCTGGTCAGCTGAACCAATCCCATGCACAGCTGGAGACCATCACGAACATTTCTGGGGATAATATTTCATTTCAGTCTACCTTCACCCAGAAGAATCTAGTTTGCACAATCCAAACAGCCTGCAATGCTGGGACATTGAGCTGAACTAAAATACTGACTGGACTGGTGTATTAAGTTTCGTTATTCCCAACGTTTCTTTGTTCTTCTGAATTGGATGTGAAGCAAGCCCTCTGAGATAAATAAATAGACTATTCCCATTAGCTATAGCGCCTGTGATGGTAGAAGGCAGAGCTGAGGTAATATTTTCAGCTCTACTATATTTTTTTTCTCTTGATTTTCTGCTTAATATTTGCAGAAGCACATAGCAAAGCACTGTCTTGAATATTTTTCAAAAAGGTGTCAGGCAAAGACACACATCACAAGACTAGAAGAAAACAGCTAAATCATTGTGAAAGAGTGTACACAGGAAAGCAAAATATATTTCAAATACCATCTTTAAATCTGACATTTATTATGCCTATATACTATTTTGGATGTTTCTGAACTATTAGGTGTGGCTTGTTCATTGGTATCAGAGAACAAGCTGTTTCTTAAGAATTGTGATCAATAAAATGAACTGGCAAAGCTCTCTAAGTTAAAAAGAAAGGAGACTAGTACATGCATAGCTGTCACCAGAAAAAGTTAGGAAGGGATGAAGTAATATCAGCTATTAAATGAAGCAAGATTTTTAAAGAAGATAAGCAAGCCTAAGATAGTAAATATTTATTCATAGCATCCTGGAGAAGGCAAATGAATCAAAATTTGCATTTTAGCTGATGTGCATGGTATGAAGAAAATAGAAAAGTGAGAGTGGAAGTTGAAAATTGTCACTTACAAGTTCCAGAAAATGAGTACATCGATTAATATAGGGACAAAGGTGATTTTTAAAGTAACAGCCTGTAGACATGTAGGAAAACATATTCCTTTTAAAAAAGACTGATCTGTAGCTTCAAAGAACGGCCTTGAAGCTGTCCTTTGAATGAGTTTGCTCTTCCTACTGAAACTACTGCTTTTACTTTTCATTTCACCTGCAATCAAACACTGATGAACCCAGCAGGGAGAATGACAAAAGAAAATACCAGAAAACACTAGAAATAAAGTGGCCATTTTCATCTCAAGTCACTGCAAGAAATTGTGAACACACCAATCAATTAAAAATGAATGTGATCACTTTATTCTCTCATAAATATCACTGGCTTTCTTACATTGTCACAATTTTTTTCTTACTGATAATGTAATTTATTTGTAAACAGCTTTGTAGAAAAAAAATATCTGAGTTGAAGCAGTAAGGAAAAATAACACATCTTGAGGCTGTGCTGCAGTAAACTGCCTTGTTCTGGGTATCAAAATTGCCTCTTACTCCCTCCAAAAAAATGGACATTCAGTGCAGGGCCTCTTTTGTATCATATAGAAGGTGTCAGCAGAGACCCATTATTGAATGCAGGCATGATAAACCAGTAGGAAGCCAGTATCTCTTAACTGTTCAGGGTTGGTACTTCCCTTTTGATTTCTCAGCCCTCCCTTACGTTTCTTTTTTAAAATCCATGGTTCCCAAGTACAAATTTAGAATATAAAAATTACACAATATCATGGTTTAAAAGGCAATTCATATTTTAATTCACAATTTCATATTGAATTTCATATTCAATGCCATAATTTATATTCACATAAAAGGCAATTCAGATTTCAAACTTCCAAAAACCACATTAAAACCTTACACATGTGTTTGCTGCAGCACCTTTTTTGTGTGCACAAGCAGGCTGAGATCAGCACCCCCATGCCAGGCTGTGCTGGAGAAGGGAAGGGATTCAGAACACAGGCTTGGGAAAAAGACAAAATCAGATTCACAATGCAGCAGTGCACATGCACTTCTCAAACGATAAAAAGTATAAATTGGCAATAAGTTTTCACAAGAAAGATGAGGTCAGCTTGCCCTTGTGTGCTGTTGAAAGCTCTCAGTCATATAAAGCTGAGGACACTCTAATGGGTTGAACTTGTTGGTTGAAAAACTTTCTCCCTCAGTGGATCCAAATTAAGATTTTCCTGACCTTGACAGAAAGAAGCAATTAACTTGGGGTTTTCACTCATCTGCAGCCAACTTAAGGTTGGTCAGGCATGCTGTTATAGTATCTTTGTGAAGAAAACATAGCAAAAATAGACTAACTCGGGAAGAAAAAAAATACTGAATGCTAGGAAACTGCCTGTGTAATTTCAAGACCTAGGCCTTCCCAGAATTATTTTTTCATCTGCATACAATTTCACAGTTAAAGGCAAAAAAATTCTACAACTCCATTCAGCCCTAATAATACCGAGTTCTTTTTATGCATAGAATTTGCACAGTAAAACCCTGAAAGAAATTAAGATTTCTTATTCCTAATCTCTAATCATAATTACTTTTAAATGGAGCAAATGAAACTAACCACATCCGAGAAAAAATTTAGAAAACATACTCCTAATCTACAAAATTGGGGTTATTTACTAATTTAATCAACTAAAAAGTTATAAAATAATAATAAAAAATAATTTCCCTCAGCAGTTTGTACACATTTTCATTAGTGCAGACCTTAAACCATATGTCCTTATCTGAGGAAAAAAGTGGTCACGCTCTTCAGAAATGCTGGAGCACAGGAGAATGAAGGGCTATGTACAGGTATGGAAGTCTGAAATCACTATTAGGAGCTAAAGGCAGTGTGAAATTACGTTTAGTGCTCAGCCCAATTGCACATAGCACTGAGCTGGTGAGTGCATTTATTTTTAGTGTAGTCTTCCTTTAGAGCAGACTTGGAATTTGAACAGCGCTCCCTCCAGAAACTGTGCTGAGCAATGTTTACACTATAAGCACACAGTCTAAGGGGAAAATACCCCAAAGTTCCATCCAGTCATGGTTTGTCAATATTAAACAGAAGAAATTCTTACCATAACCCGTTAAAATATTTCAGTCCAACCTCTTCCTATGTCCTACTGACAGCTCATGGCCAACACAAACCATGGATATCACAGTGACCCGTGGCATCTTTTGCCTAACTATTGGTGTAGGAAAACTGGCCTACAGATAGGATAAAAATTAACAGTACTAAAAAAAGCAATGAAGAAAGGGATCTGGTCAGGTTCTCCATTGTCAGCTACCTTTAGGGCCATCTTAAACATCTGGGCACATTATCTTTTTATGAGTATTATCTCAAAATATGAACTCCATCTAGATTTGCTTGTAATGCTTAAAAAGAAAGGTTAATGAAAACCAAAAGTTTGTAAAGATCAGTAACTGAATTTTCCATAATTAATGTGTCTTCTTCTTTAGCCATTAGTGCATAGTTTGGGATCATAGTTCCAGTTAGAAACCCACAATGAAACTCACGAATTTCAGCCTTCAGACAAAGTCCCAGCTGCAAACTGTGTTAGTCTGAAACATTTGACAAAAAACACTGCTCATATCTAATGCCCATGAAGTGGAAACATCTTGCAAAAGTTGCATTTCCTTCCTTCCCTCCTGCCTTCTTTTTACTGGGGGTAATTCCTGACCCATACAGACAGACCAGCATGTACCTAGCAGTAGTAGTAAGAGGTGATTCTTCAACACTGTTTGAGAATTCTTAAGAAAGAACAAAGTATAAAACCTGTAGTTCCTGTTTGGAGTGTACTTTACAACGACATACTTCTTTATTTCGAAGTCATACATGAACTGGTTTCACAAGAAACTGTAAATAGTTGCCCTTTTATACTCTTTTTAAATACAATGCAAATCCTTATCCTATTTGGGACAGTTTTGGTGACCAGGAGCTAGCAACACAGTCTGAAATAAATTTTGAAATACTATCTATCTCTGCAATGTGGCAATATTTAAGTTTAAATAAATGTTTATAATTGGTCTTTGCATGGAACACCTGTTACAGATGGTGTGGTACCAAAAGAACCCTATATTATTACAAACACTCACATTTTATACACCACCACAACTTTCTTATTGCCAATAACAGCATCTCTGATCCTCTTGCAGCTGTTTTTAAAAAAGATGCTGTCCTTGCAAAACATGAGGAAAACCAAACAGAGCTGCCAGAAGATGGACTCTGCACAGCAGCTAAAAGCTTTGGCATGCTTAGGGAACTGCTCTGAAAACAAAAGGGAAAACTTGTGTGTTAAAAAAAGCCATAATGTTCAGACCTCAAATTTGTTGACTAGTGCCTATTAAAAGGCAGAGGAATTCTTACTTCAAAGTTTATTTTTAGTCACTTTCATTAGCAACCACTCTCTTTTACCTATTTCAGAAGCTGGATGTGAAGTAGCACCAAGACCCAATACTGTCTGTTCAGGTTCTTTTAGATATCCCTTGGAGGGTGCAATGTTTAACATCAAATGTACTGATTTAAAGGTTATGTTGCATGGGATTTCTCATTTGTCAGAGTGATACAAAATATATTGCACAGCACAATACAAATGCCAGTTACAATTAGCCAAATGCAATATGGAATTCAATCACAACACCAAAGTGATTCCCATTACTGGCCTTTAGAATATACTCACCACCATGACCCTGGGGTCCCCAGTCACCAGGAAATTGTAGACAGGTTCAAGCCACCTCAGGCCTGTTGCTCTCTTTGAAATTCTGGTGTCAGTTTTTCAGTTTTTGTACTCAATATTGGGGTAAGTCAGTATTCACTCCTCCCCATGCCGGTCTGGCTAACTCGGGGAGACATTCCCACTCTTCCAGTCAGCTCAGGGAGAAACATTTACAATGTCTGTTGATCCACTCAAACGTTGATAGCTGTTTACTTAAAAATAAAGGCCACCCTCTGGTCCACTTGGTGCTGTCAGCTTCTATATAACAGCTTTGGTCATAACTCTGCATTTTTCCCAAGCTTCTGGGGGAAATTTCCTTGCCCATCTCCTCTGCACCTTCTTCCCTTGTGGGGGTTTATTGGTCAGTCTCAATCAGTCTTAATTTACAAACTAAGAAAATCAGCAGGGAGAGTAAAGTCAAATACAACTCAAAAAATATGAAACAGAAAAGAAAGAAAGGAAAAGAACAGTATGAATATAAAGATGATAAAGCTGGATTTCAGCCATGCTCTGAGGTGCTGTACAGGAGTAACCAGCTCTGGTAGGTGGAACCTCTCCTGCCAAGGCACACTGGTCACAACCTGCACCACCTCCTTGCATTGCAGGTAACTATACACAGTTAACAAATATAACAAATATCTGTGTAAGCCTCCCTGAGTAACGGTTTCTCTGCCATGAATAAACATCACTTTCAAAACAGACCTCTGCAGTAGGAAGATGTTTAGTCCCCTCTCACAGGAGGGAAATTGGAGCCTGAGACAGAGTGTTTTATCCAAGGTCAGGCACAGTATCTGCTGTCTGGGCTGGGAGATGAGCAGAGACCTGCACCAGCGCTCTGCCAGCATCCCGTCCAATTCTATCATCATGTTTGTACTGAACACGACCTTAATTTAGACTTGCTATCAGCTTAAAATAAGCTGCTGCCTGCAAGCCTCCTCGCAAGCTTGGAAGGAGTTAACACAGCGAGGCTAAAACTTTCAGTAAATACGATTTATTTTAATTACAGGCTACAACAGTATGACATTTTTTTCTCCAAACAACAAGGGCATAAGTCTCAATGCAATAACTTTTTCAAATGATTAATGAGAAAAGTGGGTCAATATCAAGGATTAAATGGTACAGCAACACAAAGTTAATCAAAGTTAATATTTAATTCAGCAGGAGAATAATCCTATTTTGTTATGTTCCAGAATATATTTTTAAATATAGTGCTAATATAGAAATAGAATTTCTTTTCAATTCTTTGCAGTTCTTACATGAGCTCTGTAAGGTGACATCTTCCATTGCTGTTAAAGCACATAATATCCCAGGGTCCTTTTTTCTTATAGCACAGTAAAATATGTTAGATCTAAACCCTGAAATCAATAGTGCCATATTTATATTACTAAGCCAAATATGTGGCCCTTTTTAATCAAGGTAACAGTTACAACACTTTCAATTTGTATATCCATAATTTTCATTTTCTTTGTATGAAAAAAGCAATCAAAACCAAAGATAGACAAAACATCTTGCACCATGCTTTAGGATAATGATTAGCTAGAGAACCATTAACATGTGGAAGAAATAATTTAGCATCTAATGGTAAACAGAAGGATGAAACAGGTGGTAAATAGAAATAAATAAAGGTACTGTTAAGAGAGCACAAGAGGCAAATTAAATTACCATATTGTTGTGAGTTTCTTGAACTGCTTCATTGCACTGCCAGCATTTTTGTTAAACAATGCCTTTTTTTCCCCTCTCTGAGGAACGTTGTATTTCTATTGTCCTTGGTATCTCTTCAAATTTTGTAATTATGAAATAATTTCAGAAGAGTGTTTCTAGTGAAAAGAACACTTGGCTTATCACTCTTCTTTGCTTTCTGAATAATGTACATCATGTTTTTAAAGGTCATAGATGGAAATTTTAGTAAAGAAGCCTTTTTTTTCCCCCTTACTTAGGTGTACCAAGTCATAAACATTTTTGGTTTTCATTTGTGTTTACCTGACAGTCAAAACACAAGCTCTGAGACAGAAGCAGGGCTTTCTGCTTATGTTTGTGCACTGCCCATAACCCCTTTAAAGCTCAGAAAAATAAACTCAGAAATGTTTCAATACAATCACTACATCAAGGACAACAAAGAATTTGAAAAATAAATAAGTGAATACAGGATACCCTTTTTCATTAATGAAATATGGGGGAAAAGGCAAACCATAATTTTACAAACCAAGTTCTAGTCTCTGCTGTCACTCCAAGTTATGGTGAAGTAGCTAAAGACAGCCACAGGAACCTAGGAACTCTGTGCACCATATCCAAGCAAAGCTCCATTCATGCTGATGGAGCTCAGGGTAGCCCAGGACACCTTTAACAGATGCAATAAAGTCCTCTGGACAGCAGTCTGCACTTCTACAATTCTGTGAATCACCACATAAATTTATAACCTATTAGAAATTATCAGTATCATATGTCAAATATAAAATGCCTCTGCACTGAATGATTGCTTTTCATTTAAGAAAACATTTCAGACTATTGTGTGCTTTAAATCCCTGCACCTTTGCTCTCTTCCCTTCACAGCACACCACAGTGAGAGTGCACATGACAGAGTGGGTCTGTGTGGTGTGCTTGAAACCCTTAGACTGACAGCGACGTGCCAGAGACTGCAATCTGGAAACAGCATTGATAATGTGCTGAAACGTTGTCTTGTTGAGGTAATTCAGAGCTATAACACATTTCCCTTCACCTTGCCTGTGTCTGTGCTCTGTGGTGCAGTTCTCAATCACTGCACTTCCATTGCCCAATGACCATCACAAAAGAGGGTAGAGAGAAAGGTGAATTTCAAGTAAGGTGAACCGAAAAATTCACTCAAAGAACTGTGTCATAAAAACAATGAATGTGGTGCAATAGACATGAGTCAACAAGGATGCTGTGCCAGGTACTCAGGAAAAAATAATGATTTTATGCACAGTTCATACAGTATCATTGGACAAAAAAATAAAAGAAGAGGCTGTAACATGTAATAAGAATTTACTTGCCTACTCTGTTGTTTAAATTCTGATTCTAATCTAGTGGATAAATTTGGTTTTAATGCCATTATAAAGCAGATACAGTTTTAAATATCAGATATTATTTTCCAAAGTCAAAAGAGGCCATAGTCTTAGCAGTACAGGATTTGGCATGCTTAAGACTTTAATGATCTACTCTGAAACAGTATTTGTGAGTATGTGGAGGGCTATGTTGAATATTTTTTCTGGATATTGCTAGCCTCCTCACTAAGACCACGAGCTGCTCATTGCATTTTACAAAGCATATCATCCTCCTGTGAATCAGCTGCAGCTTTCATTGGGGTATGGACAAATCCTTCATAAATGGAATTTCATCAGGTAACTTACAGACAATAAGTGTAAAAGACTGGGTTCTCAGAAAAGGTGCAAAGGCATCTACAACTCTCTATATGCCAGCACCATGCAGGTTGGAAGTGTTGTTTTGGCACTTATGTGCATAGAATTTGCCCTTCCTTTGCTGATGTTTTAAGAAAAGTCTCACAGGCTTTTTGGAAGAGCAGGAGAAAGCCAGCACAGTTTCATCATGTGCTGCTGATAAGAATGTCTGAACCATTACAGTCTATTTGGGAATGTCCTTGGAGTTTTAACTTAAGCTTCTCTAGGGGAAAGAGAAGTCCTAATAGATCATTCTTCTAATAGCAATGATAACAAATAGAACTGATATCAGTCAGCTGTTGTATATCAGGAAAAATTGCCTCCTGTTTATTTTAAAATTACACAGTTGAGCCACATCTGCACTGCCTTATCACACATTTTCTGGACAAAAGTCTTCTGCTTGTTATTTAGTATGGGGATAATAATAAAAATTAAAAAAATAGCCAGTGGAAAATGGGCATTAGAAGCTTTGCTGAAATAACCTGTGGTTATTCACAGCCTCTACCCATGACAACACTTGAGGAGTTTGAGGCAGTAGGTGAAACAAACACTGTAGTCCTGCTTCACCAGTGATGCATGGTGCAGTCTGTATTTCTGTTTATCCAGCAGTGACAGGAATGTATTACTGCCTACTACCTGAAAAATGGCCCAGACGTTTTTGTTTGCTGATGAAATTTTTTTTTAAGGAATAAAAAAAACCTTCTCCATATTGTGGCAAGACAAATTGCTTTCAGGTAGTTTGAGTTAGGCCTGTCTGGCTGGACACGGACTAGTGTGACACAAGTACAGGGAGGGGGAAAGAAACCAAAATTGATTAGTTTATCAGTGTTCTTGGATTTTTTCATAAGAACATGCTGTAGTGTTTCTTTGGTCCGAATTCTAAGTAACAGAGTGGTTCAGTGTTGTGATGATCATGCAAATTATTGCAGATTGCTCTTTCTTCAGTCTTCTGCTAGAGCTCCTCTTGCTCTGAGCCTCTTAATGCCATTCCCATCCATTCCCACTAATTGAAGCTGGGACAGAAAGACACAAATAAGGCAAATTTTCTTTATTTCACTTTATTTCACTTTATTTCACTGAAAAGGACTGACAGCAGAAGTGCAGCCAAGAAGGTAGGAATAAACCAAGTCAAGTACCCAAATCTATTTGAGTAATTTGGTTTGAATTTAGGTATTACAGGACTAAATTATAAGGTTGTTATAAAGAGGTGAACTGGTAGGGAGAGGTTTAATTTAATTTAATTAGGAGTCAAAAAGGCCCTCATTCAAACATTCAACATTTCAAAGATTTCAAATATTATGCTCAGGGCAGATATCTTGAATTCGTGTAAATAATCAGATTTTTTAAAGTTAAAGCACTGAGTTTAAGGTTAAGCTCTGAGAGAACTCTCCATAGGTTGAGGTCTTCTAGTGATGCTGTTAGCAACCATGGTAAAACACAGGATGTGAAATGGAAAACTAGGGACTGACTCGACCCTGGAAAGGTAGGATGCAATTTATATGAACTCTGGTCAAGCTTCTGCTCCCCCTGGTAGTGGCTGAGCACTACAAGACTTGGCTCACCTATGACTTCTTCATACTGTACAGAATCTGAATAAGAGAACAAAAAAAATCACCATAACTAGAGGATTTAGTAGAAAGTAACTTAAAAACATAAAATATATTAGTCATAGAAGAAACTACTAGCTATAGAGGGAAAAGGATGGATGGATGGATGAATAGATGGATGGATGGATGGATGGATGATGAATGGCTCTCAGAGTCAAAATAAAATGAGCTAGAGGGCAAATCAAAGTGTTCACAACCTCTTCGAATAACTTTCTGATAAACTATTTGTCTGAATCACACTGTGGGTCATGAGTTGTTTTTCAGTCACTCATGTTATCCTGATGTTTTTTCCTATCTCTTCTTAAAATAATGTATTTTCTTGGACTTTTGCTTTTTGTTTGTTGTTGTTGTTTTTTCTTTTCTTTTTCCCTTACCCAGTTATTTTTAAAACAGTGGGTTTACCTCAGTGATCTCAAATTTTTAACCAAAAGATTTAGAGCATCCTAAGACTGGTAAATTGAACATTGAGCTACAAGGTTCAAACAATTTACTTGTTCATTTTCAAAAATACTGGAAAATGGATTTGTATTCTTATACATTTGTATGATCTACATGAAATTTAAAACTAAACCTGTCAGAGAAGGCTACATTAAAATATGTGAATCCGATTGTGAATCAAATGGATCTGTGTTGCTCTGTGATGGTCTCTCTAGTTGATTAGAATATTTTAAGGAAGCAATCAACTTTTCAGCAGTCATCAGATCTCAGAACTTTCAATTCATTAATCCAGCCATGGTCTTCTTCAGAAGCAGCTGCATTGTTTCAGAATGAGTAAAGCACATCCATATGGTAATATGGATGAACACATGTTTCTGAAGCAAATTTAATATAATCCCTGGTATAAAAATTGCTATAAATTTATTGGTATATAAATTTATGGAAATGGCTTATTTTCTCTTGACAAAAAGAAAAGTAGAAAAGCTGATTTGTTCCTTGAACTGGATTTTCTTCATTGCCCTGAGTTAAACACTGAATTCTCAGCACCACAATAAAGGGCTAGGGATGTGAGATCATATGACCATAAAACTATTTAAATTAGAGCACAACTGCACCACTTTTCTGAAAAAAAAGTCAACAAAAGTATTCAGTCAGAATCACTCATTCAAGGGTGAATTTAATGGAAATAAAAAATCACAGACTTTATTATTTGCCTTTTAATTAAAAAAAAAATCACATTACTCTTGCATACAATTTAGTATCAAATAAAGCTTTTGATATTAGGAAATAGCCTTACCTAGTGGGAAACTGCAGACATGCTTCGACTCTACAAATTTTACTCTTGTTTATTTCTATCCATCTTGTTTCCTTTCTTTTCTGCATGGTTCTTGGCCTGCAGTGGAGGAGCTGAACAACTTTAAAGCTGCTAAAGCAGAGAGGAATGTTTTCTCTGTACATAACTCCAAGGTTCATTATTTTTATACCTTTTTTCATCAGTTCACCATGGGACTGTTAAGCTGTAGTGTTTCACTGAGCAGTTACATGCCCTGATAGTAGATATGGGATATACAGCAAGGCTTCCATGCAGGGACAACTTTAAATGGGGAAAATAAAGCCTCTTCCTCTTCATTAACCCACTATTTATCACTGGATTAAAACACTGAAGGTTTCATTCCTTTTTAGCAGTCAAATCTAGGATAACAGCATGCAAATTGCGTGTATTAAGTTGGAGTCTCAAAATGCTGGCTTTTTTTTCCCAGTGTCCTTGAGGATATTAATCATATTCTTAATTTCATCATAATGATAGGTTTCAACATAGGAAAATAATCTTCTCTTTCACTTGATCTTCTTCCTGCTTGTTCTCATTTAACTTCAGCAATTTATCACAAAGAACTAAAACACCACTCTGATGGCTTTAGATGATTATGAAAGAACAGGCCCTCCTATGCAGCTTTTCTAAGTATTTTTTCTTCTCCCCAGGCCCTGTTCCCCAGGAACAGTGAATGCTTTCAAGAAATGTGGCACAGATGTGTGTCAGTATCTTCTATGTTCTGGAGAAAACTACTACAGATATGACTGGATCCTGTAATGCCTACAAAAGCATTTTCAGAGAAAAACTTGGGCTCTAGGAAATGAATACCTGCATCAAACCACCACACAAGGAAAAAAAGAAGATTAATGAAAGTGAAATGGGAAATTTTGCAGAATTGATTTGGCACTGGACTATTTACCAGGTGGAAAGGGCTCTGGCACATCACCAGTGGTGGACAAACAGGCAAATGTTCCCAGTGTTGGTACCAGAAATGCTGACTATTCCCTTTTATGTTAGCTTCCACTATTTCTCTGAAAGTGGCACTTTGACCTGGAACATGTAATAGCCAGCATGATTCAGACTTTTGTGAATACTGCTCACATTTCTCAGTGCTCCACTGGTGAGGAAACTGGCCCACCTCTGTTTCAGCTGATTAGAGAACCAAGTTTCCAGTTTGGTTTCCTATGTTCACCAGAATGTACACACTGTATTGAACATGGCCTGTAGTGTTTTAAAATGAAGGTGCATGCTTGGCCTGGTGTGGAAGGGAGGATAAATTGGGGAAGCTGTAATACGTGGGATGAACCTTGGCCTCATTGAACCCAGGGGAAAATTTATTGCTTGCTTAAACAAACTGGCAGACTTGCTTCACAGTTCTCTTTTCGATTTAATAAATGATGTCAGGCAAATAATTTCCCATCTTTGTTGCTTTCCTTTCTGCTTGATCCTCTTCAGCCAATTGTGATAATCCCTGTGCCAAACTGTTGACAGTCTCCTATCTCTAGTCAGAGATCCTAAGCACAATTGCACACTTATCTCAGTCTTTAGTTATCATCATCCCACATAAACGGCAATATAAAAGCAGACTGTACCAGGAAATCCATGAGCCCTCCTTATTTTCACTGGGGCCAGTTGCACAATTGCTGGGGATAATCTCGAGTACTTACACATGAACCCTCACTGGAGAATGATTGTTACAGACAACAGCAAACACCTGATACAGAGAACTGAAGTGCTCAGAGCCACACGGCATTGAAAACAGCGAATTGATACAAAGTACCTCTAAACCAGGCAAGGTGAGAGAATTTAAATAGGCTGTCTCTCTACATTCTCTTCCTTGTGCTTGTAGCACTGATTACAGAGGATATGTCTGTCTCCGTGTCACAAAGCCTACTGAACGACAACACTTACCCAGAGTAGGGCAATTTACTGCTTGAAATATGTCCTTTAACTTTCCTTAATTGTCAGACTTTAACAGTTACCTTAACTTTAATTCTGTTGCATTTAAGGTCCAGCTTTATGATGATATAATTTATTTTGGACATTACTGATGACATTGCTCTGCCTGTCAATGGAAACATGAAAGAATATCATCATAATGAATAACCATGGACTTACATAAATCACTCAAAATACTTCAGATATGTACAGAGATTTTCCATTGACCCTGTAATGACTTTATTAAAACTGTTTCTACACAAGCTGTGTCAGCAACAGAGACATGAAATGATGGTGCTTCAGCAACATCACCTCAGCTTTTAAATGTTTGGGGGAAACACTGTTAATTTTCTTTTAGTAGTGTATCATCCTTCCCAAATTACAGTCTCAGAGAAAAGCACAGGCTCCATAAACTGGGAACACAAAGGGGTTTTCTTTATCGCTTGCTTCATAACATCAGGGAGTTGTAGTTATCACTGGGAACAAATCAAAGTTATTAAGAGTATGTCTACTCATCAAAATGAAGATGTGAAGCCACTGAGGTTTAATTTAACCATTAGAATGAGGGTGATGTAGCTGACAGCCTCGAGGACTTGGACAGTGACTGTCATTTCATTGTGTCATTGCTACTCCTCCTAGACTTAATAAAACTACCCTTGTTTAATTTTGTGGGATGGAAAAAACTTTAAAGGACTTTCTGTGAACAGTCCGAGGCACCACAATTTTACATAGTCCCTAACAGTGGTGTAATTCCAGTGATCAGAGAAGAATGCCAGGAGTTAGGTGGAGTTCAGTATCTTCTGCGGCAGTGGCTCAGACTCTTTGTATCTTTTGATAAGCAAGACCTTGGAAAAAAACTCAGTTTCTGTTACAATAAGGTAGTTTTTCTCTCTCTCCTTTCCACATTTTTAATTGTAGTCTGACCTGCTTCCAATTTAAGGCCTCTTTTCTTACCAGGAAAGACTGTCAAAGATTCAGGCTGGCTATGACAGAACCTTTTAAAAGACCTGAACTGCCAAAGGTTTTGGAGGTGGAGGGGAAGGAGGCTGATGGGAGAAAAAGGTCTCCAGGGAACTTCTGGGATTTGTGTGTGTGAAGCACTGACCCTTGCCAAGTTTGGTAAAGGAAAGCACACAGTTTTGCTTTAGGAGAAATGAAAAGAGGCTACAAAATATCAAATTAAGTTTTCTATGCTTTATGTGGGAACTTTTATTGTAAGGGTAGAACACAGTTAATAAAAGTAAAAAGTCATACTTCAAATCAAAAGCAAACATGACTGTTTTACTCAAACTAACCCTCATGTAACTGGTGAAAGTTTTAAATATTAACATCAACAATCAGCAATGGCTTCGATTCTCAGAACTACTGCAGTTCTGAGAGTAAAAGCACAAGGTAATGATGTGATTTACTGTGCTACAGGTGTGCAGAGAAAACTTGACTCTGAAAAAAGTGGAAGATTTGAACTGAGTATGTTCCTGGAAGAAAGAAATAGATAAAGAAGTGTCAATGATGACGTTGTGGGTTTTTTTTCTCCTTCTGAGGTGGACCCTCTGCGTGGTGCATACCAGTCAGCAAAATAAATGACAAAAGTGTGAAAGAAGGAATGCACAATCTGCCTCTTCTAAGGAAGCCAAATTTTCAGAGACAAAACCTAGAAAGGCATGCATTGATAGGATAGAGAAAGTAGGGAAATAGCAAAATAATCACATTCTGGTGAAATTTCACTACAAAGAGAGATCTATGTGAAGTGTGGTTTGCATGAGAATAAAGGGAAAAATATTTATCAATCTTTCCTATTTCTATGGGACCAACTATCCTAATTCTGTCTATTCTTAAAAGGTCTCCATCCCCTGCAAGTCTTTCTGTATTTTCAGTTCTTTTTCCTTTTCCTTACTTTATTTGTCATCACTTTATAACTTCTTCTTCTGGTTTTCTAAGTTAAAGTTTTCCCCTACATGCTCATTTTCCATGTCACAACTCATGGCTACTCTATCATCATGCAATGTACTTCCTTTATTACTTGATTAGTATTCAAGGCAGAACAACATAAACATTATTAAATTGATTGCCTATTACATCCTTATTGAACTCTAAAATAACATATGATCCTTGATTTTTCTGAGTTTTTCAGTGACATTTAGGTTATTGATTCCAGTGTTATTACCCCAGTATTTAGAGGTTTCATAATGTTTCAAGAAGTGGACCTAAAAAAATGCAACTCTTGCCACACAGATCTTTAAACATGAGAAGAACCAGAAGATTCAAACTCACAATTTTTTCCTCTTCTTTTCTTTTTTTCTTTTTTATCATAAAATACTGTGTGCATCTTTCTAACATAATGCATTTCATAACATGACACTTTTCAGTTGTGAGGAGCCTAAATAAATTTTCTAATAAAAAGATGAAGCCTAAATAAATTTTTATAGTCATGCACTATAATATTCAACTTTGTCTATGTCCAGCCAAAAGTAACCACTCAGACACAACATTCTTTAGAATTCTGGTAAGGCATTTTTCTGAGTGACATGACATACCATTTAAAACATCAGCACTATGCAATAGCAAAAAATGACTTAAGAAATTTAAAAATTACAATGGACAAAACACACTTACTGAGGAAAATATTTCCATCTCTAACTCAACGGATTTGTAGGAGTTCATGGATGACGATGAGGATCAATGGTGATGAGGAGAAGTAATTGAAGGCCAGAAAAGCCCTCCCCTTGATTGCTGTTCACATTGAACACTTTACAATGTAGCCAAATGCAGAACTGAAACAAGAAAGACATCCTACCTCTGCTAATAAAATGCTCTGTTGTTGAAAGAAGATCATAAAACTATGTAGGAAGTCACAGCAGAGAAGCAGTATAACATGAGCTCCCAGTGCACTATGCAATTATGACCCCAAAAGACTAATGACTCGTTAGTGTAAGAGCCCAGAGTAATGAATGTGAGCTGGGGAGTTACTGTGTCTCTCTCTCTGGCACTGGTGAGAACAGCACAGGTGGAGCCCTCTGTGAAGTTCTGATGTCCCCACTTCAAAGGCTTTTAGAAACTGGCAAAAGTGTTCCAATGGGCACAAAGGATATCAAAGAAACAGGTCTTAAGAGAAAAAAGACCTTCAAAGTTATAGCTTGAAAGCTGTTTATAAGATAACATATGTTTTACTCATTAAAAATGGGTTAATATTGACAGGGATTATTCCTGTGCCTTTAAATTAATAGGGAAATATGTATCAGGAGCTTAGAAGTTATAAACCGAATCTGGAAAATAGCAACACAGACATCATTTTATACAGTAAGAGTGACAAAAACCTGGATAAACAACGAGTAGACTGGTGGGCTTTAATGTCTTGGACTGAACTTTCAAACTGAGATTGGTTTCACGCCGAGGCACAGAGCTGAGCAGGAGTTGTACTTCAGTCAGCGCCAGCTCCGTGTTTCACAGTGCCCTCAGGAAGCCAGAAAGGGGAGCTGATGGTTCCCCTCAGCCTCAAAGTCTGAGCTGCAGCTCGGATGGATTGAGATGTGAGCACTTCTCACTGTACTTTGTGCTATCAATGACTGCAAGTACACTGAATGTACCAGCAGAGCTGCTGGGTCACTTTCTAATCCGCTTGTGTGGAAAAGATCTAGATTAGAAAAATCCTTTCTTTAAAGAGGGTAAACTAACCTGATTATTCCCACAAAACTGAAGATGCAGTCTGTCTTGTCTGACAGCAGACAGCAGAACAGAATGCCAAATGATTTCCCTGTTAGCTACAGAAAGGGTAGAAAATTTAGAAACCTGGTGAATGGTGATGGAAACAACGCAAAGAACTGCCGAAGTTATTTGAAGATCATAAGTATTTGAGATACAGATTATATGTGAAGCTGTAAATTAAATATGTACCTTTCAAACTCACGTTTGAAGAACAGTAAAAAAGAAAGAAATACATTTTTAATACCATAACACAAACTTGATCTAATGAGAAATTATATCACTGATTCACCAGAGGAGAGTATTTTTAAATATCCAACTTGTGTGAAATATGTATGAATTAAAACCTATGGAAAGATGTATGGATTTTAAAAACCTGCACGTTGATATTCAGATAAAATACATGCTAAATTATAGTCTTATTTGAATGTAAATTTTTATTAGCAGAATATCCTATGATATTAGTTACAAATCAAAGGGCATTTGTGAACTCACCAGTCTCAGACAACTAGCTGCAGTAACATACAGAACTTTAAACTTAAAAATTGATTCAATGGATACATAGTATCCTCCTGCCACTGTAGAGCCAGAATGTGTTTTATTCTTAAAGCCACAACCTTGAACAGTATCTCACTTAATTGAGCCTTTTCCCTGTTACCCATCTGTTATTCTGTATCAGCAATGTATTCTTCAAGGTAAGTAACTGAAAGCTATTTCTACACTAATATTTTACAACACAATTCCCTTATTCAAGTGTCAGCAGCAAGAGTACAGATCAATTTCGCATGCTATTTAAAAGAATAATTTAAAACCAAAGCTTGCTACAAGCCCTCTCCTAACACCTAATTTTTCCTGCTCTCAAGCTTTAGGGTTTTACCTTCCTGAGGGACCAGTTCCACTTGCTGGCTGAGTGGAATACTGGTTTGCAGCAGTATTTCCTGCTCTTTCCCCATTCTCCTCGAAGGGTGGTAAGGCCACACATTTCCACCTGCTCTGTCACCCATTTTAGCCCTAGCTGAATTCAGTTCAGTTCAATTAGCAGAAAACTTTTTTTTCCTTAATGTGTTAGTTTTTTGCTACCTCACCAGGCACAGTTCTGCTGTATCACGAGTGTTCTAACTTCTCAGGTTGGCCAGAAACTTCAAAAGTATCACTGGGTAAAATAAAGCACGGGAGCACACTTCAAGGTATCTCATTTCTCTGCTACTTTTCTTCTACTGGCTGTCACAAAAATGCTGCCAGGTTAGAAAGAAGATTTGGCTCACCGAAGAACAAGGTGTGTGCCAGAGCTGGGGCAAGGAAAGCAGCAGCAGCAACACTTCTGTGGGAGTCACCTGCCTGAGCTCCAGTGAGAGCGAGCAGGTTGGCTCAGGAGGGCTTTGGGACTGCACCCTCAACCATTCCACACTGGCAGATATTTGGGAGCCCCATGAACCCGCTTTGGACCAAAATATAAGTTATTACTTGCATCTAAACACTGAAACCCCAATAGCATATCTAAATGTACAGTTTTGGGGTGCTGGGGCCCACAGCTCTTTACAGACCGCAAAGATCAATTAATCTTTTCTTCATGGGAAACAACTGAGTGCCTTTCACTGTAAAAAGTTTACAAGGTTGCTTCTTTCCCTAATTTTGCTTACCTCAAAGCCTCGTTTACCTACTCACCTTAGCATTAGCTAAGGTAAATTAGCATATGGGTACAAGAAAAAAAGTCTGGGGTATGAGAAGGCCTCCTTAAATTTGCTCTCTGCCAGTGGAAATATGACAGTGAAGTGTGTGGCCCAATAAGAGTAAATTGAAACTCAGGATTGCTATTTCTGTATCCAAAATGCCATGGACACATTTTACAAAGAATTGATCTGACCACAACAACAACAACAACAACATATTCCCTTTTGTGTGTTCTAGTTTGTCTAAGATATGTTGAAAGGCTGATTTTGTACCATTACAATTTATACCAAATTAGACATCACCTGCTGTCAAGAAGCTGACAGGAAGGTCTAAGCCTGGGATAAACTCTTTTCTATAAACTCTGGCTAATTCCTGAGAATGTCACCATATGCTCATCGTGCTCCAGAACAAGCACATACTGTTAGGTGAGCTGGTGGTGGGATACAGAAACTGTCAAATCACAGCCTTAGGGAAGCTGAAAAAGCTCTGGAAATTCTGGTCAGCATCTCTCAGCTGAGTCCACATCAACTGCCTTTGGCTCAGGCTCTCAGCATGCTCCTCCTAAGGAATCCACTGCCCATGCAGGAAGGGAGCAGTAGAGCCATCAGGAGTATGTGCTACAGCTCATAGGTAGAACTACTTTTCCCTTAATCCTCATTTATTTCAAAAAACACCCCAGCAAAACAGGGGAAATATGAATGGTGGTCAATCTAATGAATGGATAGTCACAATGAGAAAAACATGAAAAATAGAAATATACTTCAATTCCAAAACCTTATTTTAATAAAGCATTTATTTTTAAGAAAGACATATTGCTAATCATATCCTTATAACAATATTCCACATTAAAATTTTTTTCGGTAGAGAAAAAAGTTAACTTCTCTTGTGCTAATCACCAAACTGAGTCTGTTTTACATCTGATCTTAAAATCAAATTTTATTTTTCATCACTTTTACTAAAAGGAATAGCATGTATTTATGGGATACCAGGATCAAATTCTACACTGGAAAAAAGGCTCCTCTCATCTAATCGTGCACTGAAGCACTGATGGCATAAAAACAAATGCTTGTTTGGTCTTGTTCTGAAACTGAAGTCTTGCCCTCTGGCCAAGAACCAAATGTGCTACCAGATGAGTGATACAGAGACACTGAGCAGCAACTTGAGAGAGAGAGGCTGCCAAGACTGCACTGTATCACCTTCATATCCAAGGCTTTGTCTGAGTTAAAAAAACCCTGTAACCACACACGCACACACACACAACCAACCCAAAACAGAAACAATCAAAAAAAGCCCCAAACAATACAAACAAGTAATCCTTTGTCTGGGAGCTTGTAAACTTATTCATGACTCTACCACAAGGAGCTTGGTAATGCCCATGCAACACCAGATCTTCCAGCAGAATCCAGGCACTTCCACTTTATGCTAAACGGGTTTTCATGCATTTTCTACCAAATAGTAAGGTGTCTGTGCAGGATTTTGTTTTCTTTTTGGTTGTGAATAGAATTTTTTGTTGACTTTAATTTAGTTTAATTGCTACGGACAGGCAGAACTCAGATTTTTAAGTAAAGACTGTATAAATTGCTAAATACCAACATGAAAAACACAAATAAATATTTATGGGACATTCTTAATGTTTCAGCTGGGAAAGAGATGATTTACCCTGAATAAAATAAACTTCCATGTACATCAGAATACATTGAGAATTAGAATGAGAGAAATGAGTGCTTAAATGCACTTGTCAGAGAAGG
The DNA here is from genome assembly GCA_013397915.1 of Daphoenositta chrysoptera. Classification (NCBI taxonomy): domain Eukaryota; kingdom Metazoa; phylum Chordata; class Aves; order Passeriformes; genus Daphoenositta; species Daphoenositta chrysoptera. Next base: position 12,288 of record VZRO01003858.1, on the reverse strand, counting down.
AAGTACATTTATAACTACAGCAGTGTGATTTCTGGCACTGAGTAGTAAATCAAGTTTCAGTTTCAGTGTGAGATACACATTTTGTTATAGTTATCAAAGACAAAGACTTTTTGTATAAGTTTGTTTAGAAAATGAAGAGTCAGAAAAATCATTATATAACAGAAAAATTGCATCTACATTTCAGACTTGTTTGAAACAGAAATAACTTGAAAAATTAAAGACCTGTAACCAATATTGCCATATCAGGGGGAAAAAAAATCTATTGTAGACTTGGTATAAAAGTTAAATATTTCCTTTGTCTATAGCCCTGTGTAAGCAGCATCCTCCCATAATAAGCAGAACATTCCCACAGTTGGAGTCCAAGGTCAAAGCTGCAAAGGCAATGATTCCAGTCTCAGCTGTACCGTGCTTTCCCATAGATATTTTCCAAGTTACAAACTCATAAAAAACACATCTAGATTCCACAGTCAGACCATTAATCTGTACCTCGTAGGAGAAATGCTACTGAAGACAACTAAAAGCTTAGAGATGTTCTTTTTCTAAAAATTGGCAAGACTTACCTCTGAACAACCCCTCCCCCAAAAAACTAAGAAGGAAAAAGACTAAAAAGGCTGAAAGAAACCGTCTAAAATCCTAATGCTGAGGAAACACTGATGACTATGACAGAAAACAACCTAGAATGGCAAAGAAATGTTCTAGACAAATAAATTACTGTTTTCCCATTACCAGTGACACTATTCAAATGAAAAATTTGGTAACATTTGATATAAACACATTTGTTTTGGATGTCTAACATCTCTTTTTTTCTTAGAGGATGTTTGGTGAAACAACTGACCTGTCAGCAAACTGCAGACATCACTTCATTGGTGCAGTTCAGTGCTACTGCAATGCCAATAAAGGGGTTTATCATGTTTGGGTCTGTGGAAAAGAACATGAATTTCATAGATAAAACCAAAATTATGATAATCTAGATTTTGGAGAGTTTGTATTTGGAAAACAAAGTTTACTTGAGGCAGGTAGCCCATCAGTGTTTTATATAACTTTATAGAAAAGTGCCTTACAAAAAGCACAAGTCATTTGTAAGAGCCATCTGTAGAGAATATCCCCTCTGAGTGCAAATGTGAAGAAACACTTAGAGGGAAAAAAACTGTATCAAACTATACCTGTGTAAGCTGATAGGGTAGGACTGACTTCACTGGGAAAAGAAATTGCCAAGATCCAGCCAAAAATTATTTTGTTTCTACAAAATCCAAAGCACTCACTGGTATTTGCTTAAAAAAACATTAATAACTTTATGGAAAGAAAATGCAACTTTCCAAGGGTGATTTAGTCTTCTCTTGGTAGATACTAGCGGAGCAGGTACAGAATTTTGTTTAAAACTGGCTACTTTCTCTAAGTCTCTGTCAAGGTTCTTCCAGGTCACATGAACCAGAAAATGTTTCTGTTTTAGCCCATATGCAGCAGACAGAAGTAACTTTGTTTTCTCTGGTGTTTATTTCGTCCTCCCTGCTGCACCCGCTTTTACTCAGCCCAGCTGAGAAGGTGCTTTTTTTTCATTCAAAAGTCCACATTTGGACAATCACTATTTCCCTCCCCCTCCTGTGTAAACATCAAGGCCTGGAAGGATTATCTCCCTGCTTTGGAGACCATGTGCTACTCGGAGGAGACGGGTCACAGACAAGTAAGTATCTAAGAGGAAAGATTAGTGGAGAAACGGAGCCTGAAGGGAAAATGACAATGTTTTAAATGCATCCAATGGATGGAACAACATGACATCAGAAAGATGAGCCATGTGTTTAAAAGCAGAGCAAGGGAATTATTAATGGGAATGGTTCCGTGGAGGATCCCCGTGGGTGCTGCAGCGGCACCAGCCTCAGGGCACCCTGACAGAGCCTTGTTTGCACCCATCACAGAGCACCCATTTGGGCAGGGGCAGGTCTGATTCTCTCTCCCCGCACGGCAGCCCTGAGGAGTTCATTCGGCACACAAGGCATCACTCCTTAGGGCAGGCATACACAAAACTCCTCGATGTCACTCGTGGTGTCACCTTTTTCCCCTCCTGCGGGAATTTAATTATTTGGACCAATTCAGCGCTCCTTTCTTCACCAATACACCTTTCTCTCCCCTCTCCAAGACCTCTCGGGTACTTGCTGTGAGGGCAGCGGGGCCGGTGGTCATTTCTCGGTGGGTCCCGCGGGGGTCGCGGGGGCAGGAGCTGCTCCTGCAGTGGCAAAAAGAGAGAGCGGCGGGAGCTGCCCTGCCCTGCCCGAATCATCCCGGCATAAACACCAGCCGGGCCGGGGGCATCCCGGGGCCCCGCGGCGGGCGAGGAAGGTGCAGTTTGCCGCTCATCACGCCGCAGCCTGCGGGCAGAGGCGGCCGGCTCGCCGGCTCCCCCCGCGTATCGCTGTATCAGGGAAGGAGGAGGAGGGTTTGCTTTTTCTTTTTTCATCCCCCCTCCTCCCCGCCGCCTCTTTTCCAGCCAGTAAAGAGTGTCTGCCCCTTTGA
>VZRO01003855.1:162490-213878 GCA_013397915.1 Daphoenositta chrysoptera | reverse complement strand
ATTTTGGCCAAACCGGCACAACCCGGTAGAACTGCAAAAGGTGAAAGGAAAGTCAACAAAGGTAATTAAGTGATGAGATTAATTTAATCTCTGTTCATGAGTGGAGAGGTTAACTGACCTATCATCTTTAGTTTGAACAACAGACAGCTGAGGGGTATATGAAACAGGTTGTAATATAGGGAGGAGCATGAACAAAATTAAGAAGGGGAAGAATTTAAGAAATAAAGGTCATCAGGTGGAGTCAGTAGATTTAAAGTACACCTATCAGTTACTTAAGCTGTGGAACTCATTGAGTTGAAGAGATAAATTGTGCACACTGTTTCTCCACTTTATTCTCATATTTCTTTGGCCACAGGCAGATATAGGATAGTAGGTTAGCCTTTGTTCTGAATAAATATCATTATATCTAGGCTCTTATAAATTTCTTTACAATTATACAATTATAAAAAGATTATAAAATCTTTTTTTTACAAAAGAATTTAAAAATAGGTAAACATGTTTCAGACAAAAGACTGGAAAGAGAATATTACTCTCTCTTACTGAAAAAAAAAAAAAAAGGCAAAATCCAGGAAAGATAACCAGCTGATGCACAAGTGGAAGAATGTAGGAAAAAGAATTTAGCAGGCTGTCCAAAAATTTTCACAGACCACCCACCTAAGAGGAAAGCAGAAGGCAAGAAAATCAATGGAAGAGTATGTTACCAAAATGTGACTAAAAAGCATACCAAGCAAATCTGTGGGACTTGGCCAAATAGCGTGCAATTACTACCTTAACTAGCAATTAGATGGAATAGATAGAGCTTTCACACATTTTGCCCAAACACTTCAAATGTAAATTAGGTTATAGTATTTATCCAATAGGCAATATTTTTGTTTCATGATCTAAATGGAACGCAGTTTAGGACTTTTTAAGTTACCTTATTTCTTAGTGTAGTGAAGAGCGAGCATAAAGATAATCCTTTCTTGAGGTGAAGACATGCAAAGTATTGCCACGACATGCTGTAACTTAAAGTGTTCTAGAGTCTAATGATGGCAATTTGTACTGGAATTCCCACTATTATATTGTAATGGGAAAAATAGAAAAGAACTTGACAGAGTACAAATATAACTTTATGACCCTTTTATGTCCTTTTATGTCTTCTTGATATGGGAAGTTAACATGTGAGCCATTTTGGAGACCGTTAAACATGATGCTCAAAATGCTTCTATTTTTTTTTTTAAGATCTTTCCAAGTCCCGACTACATTATGGTTAAACAGGGGGCAGTTTCCTTTTCACAGCTCCAAATCCTTTTTCACTTAGCACTTGGCCCAAATGCTCACTTCCTGTCAGATTTAGGATGACACCTTCAATACTCTTCTGTCACCACCCTTATATTTTAGATTTCATCCTTCATATTTCTTGTGTCGCCTGTCTTGTTATACACGACTTCAGTTGCAGTAGAGCTTTTTGGAGCTACCACTTCCAGATTTTTCTCCTCTTTTTAGCATCCCTGCCTCAGAGAAATTCTGAGCTTGTAAATACACACACCTGTCCCAATTTTTCTTTCCACAGATGAATGTTAGCAGAAAGTGCACATTTTAACTTTCTAGCACTTCCCCCATTTATCTGCAACAAAATGTAAAATTTCAGGCTCATGATTCCAAACAATTGGGGAAAAAAAATATGTAGATTCTTCATTTACAATATGTTTGCACTTCCCAATCTGCTTTTTATAGAACCAACTCAGTGTACCAAATGCTATTATTCTTGGAACTGAATTTATCTTGTAAAGTTGTAACTGGATGAATTCCATGAGAAATAACGCAAAAGCTCTTCTGTTACTCTGAAAAAGAATGATGCATCTTGAAAAAATACCCATAGAAATCAGCTAATAAATATTATCCCAAGGAGTAAATTAAAGAGTTGATATTTACTTCATGATCTGAAAAATACAATTATCTGAAAAAAATGCACAGAAAAGCAGGGTGAATGTTACCTTTTTCCCCTTACTTACCTATGTCTCTACACCATTCCCTTTGAGAAAAGAATTACATTTTCACATGTGATCATAGCATGTCTGTCATGAGAAATGATCTTAATCTGGGCCTCTGGGCACAAAGTTAAGACTAAAAAAATGATCAATAAAGTAAACTGTAGAAATCCTTTGGAAAAATGTGTACAGTACAGCCAAAACAAGAATAATACTAAAACAAATAATTATAATAATCTTCTAGTTATATTATTCCAAATGTTGCAAGAAGATAATTGTGCTTTCATTAAGACAAAAATTAGATATGTTTATAATGAAACAGGATTGAATTTATGAATCTTGGAATATTAACAAGTAAAAAATGAGTTAGTTCCAGATACTAGTGATAACATAGCCAGTTTGTGCCATGTCTGTTTTTAGTGATCAGACTTAATACCAGACAGCATCCTTGATCCTGGTCAAAGGTCACACAGTAAAGTCAAAAGTCCTTCCAACCAACCATGAGGGCGTCGTGCTAACCTTGTCTTAGTCAGAAGTCACTTCTTGCATATCTTAAGTGGATCACATTGCCCTGTGTCTTTATTTTATAAGGATCAGATATTTCCATTCACTTTAGTGAGGAGGATAGGAAGGCTGAAATACTGCAGTGCTTTTTAAAGTGCTTTCAAAAGTACTGTCAAAACTTGACATGAAGAGCTTTTAAAGTGAAAACAGCAAGCAAATGAGTTACTAATCTCAAATGCCTATGTGTATAAGCTGACAGCTTCTGTCTGCCCCTTGCCTTTGCATCCAAAATTCTTGCCTGATGTAGATGGCAAGAACCTCTCCAATCATGTTCTTTGGCTGTTCCTTCTGAAGCTGTCAGGCCCATCGCTTTTCAGTGACTTTCCTGTTTTCTTTATTCCGTGCAAGTGTCAGCTTGCTATGGGAAATCAGAGCAAAGGCAGCTGTGGAGCAGAACATGCCAGCTGCATCAAGAATAAGAGAGAGAAGGTCAGGAAAGAAACTCTGGAGGATCTTAAAAGTCCAGATCACATCACGGGGACTGAGGGACCAGACCAAATGTTGTGAAGACTAGCCAGCTCCGTGGTGGCTCTGAGGACGTTCTTTTGGGCTGCATTCCAATTTTGCAAACAGAGCTTACATGTTTTCTTTCCTTGAAATAACTTTATTACTAAACTACCTAAATCAGAGCTGCCTTACATCATTCATTACACACTAATTTTGCAGGAGAAAAGACATGAGCAAAATAAGTTTTATTGGTACTTCTCTTGGACTCATTGTGTTGAAGACCATACCATCTAAGGTCTTTCAACATGAAACAGACTCCTAATTTGAAAAAAATTCTTCCAACAGCTATTTTATCAAGGGGTATTTAATACAATTCTTTCAAAAAGAAAAAAAAATGGGCCTACTAATATGTAATTGGTTCCAAACAAAATTGCTATAGTTCTGATCTGCATCCTCTAAACAAGTGTTTGTCCAGTGGGACAAGTAAAGAGAAACTTTTACTCTGAGATAAATACATTAGAATTCTAAATCTGTGTGCACACAGTAGAAAAATCACCTTTTGAGGCATAACTGCTATGGAAGTTGTAAACATATGCCCTCCAAATTTGATATTGATGCATTGTGTTCTATGCAAATGTGGATGCAGGATTCTTTTTGTTCTTATGAACGAGGTAACTGATCTCTACCACAAATCAAAATTGGTTTTATTTGCTCTGACTGCAAATACAACAACCAAAAAATGTAGTCAGTCCAGGAGAGATTAACAGATTTCTCACACAGAATATCTGACATCTTTGCTGGAATTAATCCCATTTGTTCTTATAGCTTTTATTTGCTTCTGCTATAATTTCATAGTTTAGGAAACCTTCCATTTCAACACTGAAAAGTTCTCCAGGTGAGTTTTATAGTTATATGGAATTACATTTTCTCTTTTGTATTGTAGATCTGCACTTGACAAGTTACATTTACATATAAAGGCATTCTGAAAATATTTAATCCAAAATTAATGCAAATTTGTTTCGCAATTTGGTACTTTGTAAATAACTGTACTTACTTATGCAAATACATTATATATATTAAACACTCTAGTTAGGCATATTTTCTGAAATGAACCCCTGGATGAGGCTTGCAATGAATGTCCTGGAAACGCAGCAAAGGTGCAAAGACACATTATGAAGGGAATAATTCAGAAAACTCATTATTGCTTAAATTGGCACTTTAAATGTCATTTCAGCCATCTTATATGTAATTTGAAAAGCCTCCTCCTTCCTGAATTCTTTATTTACAAGGGCCCTTGTCAATCATGACCTGTATGGCAGGGTGGGAGACTGCACCAGTGTCAGGCTGTTCTAATTTCCTCTAAGATACGTTCTTCACCCCACAGGGAGCACAAGTTATCGTAAATGCCAATGTGCATATATATTCAGTGCTGCAAGGATATTTCTCCCATTGATTTCCTTCAGTGTGTGAGTGTGAGCAAGAGAGGTGGGGGTGGTGGGGCAGCACTTCAGCTCTCCACACACTACATAACATTCCCAGTTCCAGAATTAAATTACAGAGAGTAATCCATAATATTCATTCAGTCACTACAACTGCTCCCTTAGCACTCTTGTTACTAATGGCATAGGCTCATTTGTGAAGATTTTAATGCAGTTTGCTTGAAAGGTACTCAGCAATCCCCCACTTCTGAACAAATTACAGACCAACAATATGCTCACCAAAGGGGTTGCTTGGCATGGAACAGGTTATTTTGCTCTATTTGGCTAGGAAAGAGTACACCCAGAGAGAAGAGGAGGGTAGGAAAAGGGCAAAGGCAGTAATCTGTAAACAGCGGGGAGGGATAAAGTAAGCAATAACATAAATGAGCTATTTACACTTTTTAACTATGAAAATAAAGCCTCTGCAATTAACAGAAGGCTTTCTTCGGGAAAAAGTCTGTTTACATTAAGTGGATGTGACTTTAAAATACTTTTGGAGGAAAGAGATTTTTAAAATCAAGGTCTTCATTCTGTCCATGAAGTTTGTGGATTGTGAATCACGGAGTGTTCTTTCCCCAGGCAACCGACAGCAGATTAGAGAGGATGTATTGGGTGTTCCTTTATGATTGTCTCACCAAAATGCAATAAAGCTCCTGCAGTATGTTGAATCAAAAACCAAAAATACATGTTTCAACATCTTAGCTGCAATCTTGATTCTTCCTTCCTGGCCAGATTCATACTCCTGTGATGGCTTCTTTACCTCAGGCTTTCTACAAGGAAAGTCTTTAAGGCCTGTACTGTCCAACTTTAGTAAGGGTCTTGAGATATCTCTCTTTTATCTTCTGTACACTGTCTCAGGAACATTTTATTTCATGCGGTTTCCCTGTTGTTTCCTGTGATGTCAAAGGTTTTGGACAGAGGACTGAAACTGTTTTCCTCCACCTGTTGACTGGAGGTTTTGATGGGAAGGCTGTCTTCTCCTTGACAGGTTGTGATGGGGACAAGCAAGGGCTATAGAAAACTTTGGTCAATCCACCAAAAAAAGAGGTCAGTTGACAGAGAGTTTCTAATTTGCTGTTAAGACTCCCTTTTAGCTCCTAAACAAAAATTACATTCACATTTGGATAACGGATTTAATAACTGGTCTTTTATGTCTGTGTTTTAAGCTTCTTTATTTTTTTTCAGCTGTTAACAGAAAAAAGGTTAAAAGTTTATTTATTCATCAGGCTCAACAGTCACAGATACTTAAAATCCTTTATTTGCCTCCTCACATAAGCTTCTCCTATATCCAAAGAGAGCTTAGCATGCCACAGAGGTGAACGGTCTATGTGAGAACAGTTAATTCTTGTGTTACTGACATATCAGAAGCTCAGTCAGAGTTAATTTACATTTATTTTATCTACCAGACTGCTGCAGATAATGAATATACAGAGGTGAGAAGTTATGCCAGAATTGAAGTGTAGACTCTATCTATAGCTACATGCTTAGTCCTTGTACACTGACGGACATGACTATAGTTATTTTCTGAAAATTCAGGTAGTCATTCCTTCTTTTGTTCACATACAGAATTTAAACACATTTAAGATCTTTTACCTGTATATCTAGATATTGGATCTTGACCAAATAAAGTTCTTATGCATCTGTTTAACCAGGAGGGCAGTCCCATTAGTGTTTTGAGTGCCTGTACAGATATTTGCCGGCATAAGGCACAACACAAATAAATGTAGGCCACCTCTGAAATCAAGCCCTTTATGTGAAAATAGATTTTATTAAAGCAATTATCAGTGAAATATGACTTACAGAACCACTCAAGGGAGCTGTGAAAACATTGACTGCCAACATACATTCTTTGTCAATGAAGACAGAGCAGTACTGTACTCAGCTTTTTGGAGATAGTTTCGGACAGTGCATTAAAACAGTAGGTTGCCTAGTAAGGGTGGCTTCTTTTAAAACTGATTGGGACAATTTACACCAATTAATTTCATAAAGTACGCTATGAATTTCATTGCTATTTAACATTTCAATAATTTCTTAGTGAGATTTTTTGGATATAGAGAGAAAGAGCAAATCCCACAAACTACCGTGTGCTTTGAGTATGGGGTTGAAGTATAGAAGGGTGAAGTTCAAGAAATGTCTCTGCGTAATCAGCTCTTCACAGAGGAGAACAGGGACCTTTGACACTCACATTCCAGATTTAACTCACACAGATAATCTGTATCATTCAGATCTTTCATCTCCTCTTTTCAAAGTGAAAACAGATGTTTAAATGAATTCAATTTTAATGCAGGACAACAAATACATTTAAACCTTTTAAGGTTGCTGTAAAATTGAAGCAGCATCCTCCAGGCAATACTAAACTCTTGCAAAATTTTCATTCAGTAATGCAATAAACATAATTGTGCCTTATGAAGGACAAATGCATATTTAGGTAATGTGTATGTGGTTCTTTGTAGGCAGAGGTAAATGACCTCTGCCTGCACTTTGTGCTGGCCAGAAGCCAGGAGGATGTGATTAGCATAGTGTTGAGCCAGAACCTACACTAATAAAGCTCCCTGATTGTAGGGGCTGTTTCTTGGGCAAACTTCCATACTTAACGATGCTTGCATGGCTTCTGGTTTCATCTGTGTTACTGTGTTAGGTCAGAGCACAGATGTCCTTCCGAAATAAATGTCCTGATACCTCTGCTCACTGTATTTTTCTGAGCATAAACTGGGTTCCTTTTTGGATGAAAAGAAATGAGAACGTCTGATCTCAAGGTGCACTGAAAGCAGTGCAACTGCTAAGGAACATTCAATTTACAAGGTCAGACTAGAAGTAGTCTGAAGTAGAATCTCCTAAAATTTGTACAGCATAGACATTGAGTCCTCAACATGAAGGTTTTTTCTCTATTTTCAGCCCCTCTCTTTGTTAACAGAGTGGAGTGGCTCAGTCCTCATAGTCCAGTATACTTAGTCTGTTGTGGTCCATGGAAAGGGAAGAAAATCAACATAAATCATCATTGCATTGTAATTGTGAACTAATTATGAAATGGAAAGTTTAGAAACATGGATTTATCTTTAAGACTTATGGAAACATCCATCAAAATGATATTTTAGGTATCTAGTAAAGATATTTAAAGATTGGTCTTCACTACCTAAGTATATTCATAAATAGTTACTGGATGCAAGTTGCTCGCTAGGGAAAAAACTATTTCACAGTCATAAAGAATATTTCATCTGGTTCAGGTTCTGACTTCAAGCAGACTAACATGGATGAGGTCGCTCAGCCTTGGCCAGTTAAGTTCTGAATATAAGCAAGATTGGAGCTCTCTATGAAAGCTCTTCTTAATTTATATTTTTTATTTGATAGATATTATCCATTTTTTCTTATTTTACTGCAAATTTTGAAATCCCTCTGAAAATAAAAGATTAATGAAGGCCAAGCTTTATGTCTTTTATTGTCTAAGATTTCTTACCGTCTTGTTGTTCCCACACTTAGATAAATCAATGTTAATGAAATTATTTCCAGAGATTCTAGAGCTGCTAAGTATTGTACATAAAACCACAAAATTCGTTAAAAAAAATTTTGAATTTTGGAAATTAAAAAATTTGAAAATCTAGAACTGACAAAATTGAGGCTGTTCTACATCTTTAATTCACTCTTTAACTTCAAATATTTACCTAAAACCTCCTGCATCACAAATAGACATCCTGTAAGCCTTGTGCAGTTCATGAACATTGTGCCAGCCCAGCACTGTATCTTTATGAGTTTAATTATTGTTATTACAGACGTAACTCATAATTCAGCTAATGCTGAACAAACACTATAGATTTTGCCTTCAGAAAGCTCTTTTTTTTTTTTTTTTCCTGTTGGATACACATACAAGAAGGGAAGTAAAAATGGTTTACAAATGAGAAAAATGAAGCACAGAATTTGGGCTATTTTTCTTTTGTTCTGCTTTTCTTCACTTTGATTTGCCTTATTATACAATTTGTGCTTCTCAATCTATATTCATGTAATGAATTCTCACCCTGCCCTGCTATGCCCACCTGTCCAGGGACTTGTACTTGGTACCTCACAACTAGAAGTAAGCTTTCTCTCCTCCAGATTGCCTGCACTACAGAGCAAATATGCTTAGGAAAGCGGGCAGAAAAGCAAAAGGATGGAGAGAAAGTAAACACTGAATCTTGTGTATTTGGATATGATGCCCAGTGTCTTTACTTGGCACTGCAGTGGCTCCTAATTGGACACCTACGGATGGAATAGTGGTTCTTGAGACAGAAGACAGAGTGAGTCCAGTTGCTCTATAAAGGATTGATGTTTTTACTCATCCTGTTTTTGTATTGGCTTTTATTTTATGGTGGTGGGGATTTTTCTGTGGTGGGCTTGAATATGCTTAGGCAAATTTCAATGAGAAAAATTAAGCTGGAAGATTTGGGTCTTTTTTTTTATTTAAAAAACAATCAAACAACAGTCAGTTTAAAAAAAGAAGCTATCAGTCCAACAGCTGTACAGCCACAAGAACCCAGGAGAGAGGAAAATTAGAAATGACAGTTTTTTAAAGAGCATCTCACTGCATTAAAAAAAACCCCAAAAATATGATAAAATTTCCATTATATAAAGTACAAAATCGCATGAAAGTCCTTTCCTCTAGAGAGCTCATAAAATCATTAGTTAACAACTGTTTTAAAACAGTTTAAAAACACCAAAATATGAAAGATTTCATGGAAATAAAAGTATGTCCTCTTGCAGAATAGAAAAATCAGACAAACTTTATTTTCATATCTTTATTAAACAGGCAAAGCCATTTTTGACAAGATTGTTTTACTGAACACTCTAGCTTGCTTTTAGGCATGGAATGAGAACAGACAAATTTATCCCCAGTTTTATACCCATTTTTAAGTACCCTAATAAGATACCAGACTTTGTTAAATACTGTTAATGGTAGTTATCTCAAGAATGACATGATTAGTCCTTCTTTTGTATGAAGGAGTTCTTTTTACTTGAATCAAGAGATAATTGTCCATCAGACACCAGCAGAAATTAATTAACATTGATTTGAACCCCCCCCAACTGATTAACAAAATAATCTTTATAGCTGTGTTGCATAGCTTGGGAAATATTAACTATCAGTAAACCTGAAGCAAAGATCTTGATTTAATGTTTGACTCAATTTCATTGAAATTATTAAAGCAACCACTTTAAAAGTTTGCAAAAATGCCAACTTGATGGAATGTCTTCCTTAATAAGTCAAGCACATAATTATGTTGTGTTGTGCATTTGTAAAGAACAAAACTGAAATATTAACTTCATTTTCCCCAACTCCAACACAGCCTTATCAGGTTGTCACCATCAGCTCAAAATCTGAGATTTTTGTAATCATTTTTACCAAGATAAGATTTGAGATTTTGCCACCAGACTGATAAATTAGAAATAGAACTGTTTTATTTAAGGGAATATATAGCAATTCAGAACCTCAGAACTTCCTGCCATCAATGTGTATGCATTGCCTGCATCAACAACCTAGTGACAAGGCAGAACAATTACTTTTCTTCAGCTATCCTGTGGGTCTTTTTCTTTCTGTCCAGTTAGAAGCTTTTTCTCTACATTTCTATAAATATTCCATAAAATCTTTTGTTACTAGTAGAATTTACTCTCAGCTTTCTGTCTGGCTTAGGGTTCTGATTTGTTACAATATGATTAAGTGTTGCTTCTAGAAAGTCAGTAAGACTTTTCTCCTTGGGCATCTTCTTATTATGACTCTTAAGTTGAAGATGATTCTTATAACACAGGTACATTTGGTTGCAAACCCAGAGAAATTCCAGACCCTCTGGAACGGTTTCTGCTGAAGAAAATTATGCCAAAGCCCAAGAGCAATTGATAGAGCAGCAGAAGGTGAAGCAGATGCAATGGAAGAAAAATGAACAGGTGTCTGGCACTAAGAGAAACTGGAGCTGGTTTTCCTCTCTGTCTGATGTCTAGAAGAGATAATGGTAATACACAGCCTTGCCAAGAATTTGTTGTTTACACAGTGTTTGTATATCCACCTGTTCCATCTGAAAATGAGCTTGTGAAACTTGTGAACTCACTTGACTGAAAAAGACAGAAAAGAAATTGATGTGGTTTTGCATTGCGCCTGTTGAACTGGCAGAAGACATGGAAAATTAATAATATCCATGTAAAAGGAATATCAATGCCTTTTAAATTAGATTTTAAAATTTTTAACTCTCTCTCTTGCATTCTTTAGTTTGGATATGGATGTGAATATATGTATCTGACACACCTATTACAAAGACTACATTTATTTTCACACTTCCCTTTTTCTGTGAAGAAGGTATTAAAATCACCAATGACAGAACTAAGAAACCTGCATTTGATGTATTTCATGTTATGAGACATGAAGTAGAGAATTTACATTACAGTGAGATATGTCCAGACAACTACTTAAGCATCTGCATAAAATCATCTGCTAAAAGTAGGCACTAGAGTAAAGACTAGGTGGAAAGTTAATCAATGCTCTGTCTGTAGGTTAACTGAGTGAGAGCTGTTTTCTTTATTTCAAGAAAATTTGGATTCAAAAATTGTAGCTACCCAGAAATGTGACTATAAAACTGGGGGAGAAGGGAGTAAGAAGCGACTTCCTCAACTCACGCCCAGAGCAGATAACCAATGTTTCTTCCCACTTCATAAGTATCCCCTCAATAGCTGGATATGTGCACATACCTTGGATCTTGAGCTGGTAGCCTGTCCTGCCACAGTTCCAGTTCTTTACAGATATCATCTTTTTCACGTAACCAGATGTCATCAAAATCTCCCTGCTCTGTTGATTAGCATGTGAACTGCATCTCCCCTTGCAGTATTACCCAAATTTTCCTGTCATTAAGCTTAGTCTAAATTTAAATTCACTAGCAGTGGCTGTGGATTTATAATAGCTTAAATGAGGCTATAATTTGGTCTATTAACTCTGTACAGCTGACTACCAAGATATTTTTCTTTTCTGAGTAAAAATTTCATGCTACTCTTCTCAATGAGATTTCAGCATCTGCTGAAATTTTTTAAATACATACTGAATTATATTTAACACATCACATGCTGCATTTTTTAAACACTTTTTCAGAATTAACAAGTCAGACTTGTGCCTCCAGAAAGGAAGTACTGAGAATTTATAATGTCTATTATTTCTTATTTCTCCTCATCAGAAAAATATACAAACCAATGCCAATATCCTGAGTTACTGGAGTGGAGCTTGAAGTGTTCAACGAATTACTTTTAAGAAGGAAATAACACAGTGGAACAAATCTATTATTGAAAAAGTCAATATAGAAAGGTAGTACACAAAATGACCAAAGGCAAGAGTTTACTTTAAAATACTTATGGTATAGCAATATATTTTCCTTTAGCATTTTAATAACCTGAAGTAAAAAAAAACAAAAAAAAAACCAAAAAAAAAACCAAAAAAAAAAACCACCACCAGAAAATTGAACACATTAATTGTTTGTTAAATTATTTTTTCACTATTTTTCTAGGCATTTTTGGAGGGAGGCAAAGGGAAAGGCTAAAACTCAGTAGATCATTTTGTTCCTTTCGATTTCTTTTCTTCTGGAAGAGTCTGGAGATTCAATCTATTTTTATCCATTAAAAAATAAAAAGCAGCCACAGAAGAGGGTGCATTTTCACATTTCACATCATCACCAAGAAATACAGAGCCCTGACAACCAAGATAAATGAACAACAAACCAAAAAGCAGTGGAGAAGGGTCAAATCCACTTGACTTATAGGCCATTGTAGAGAACAGTGGGTCACACAATCTTTTCTTTTGTTTCTGAAGCTACCAAGAAGAAAGTATATAGGATAAATGCATCCCTAATTTCAAAGTAAAGAAAGAGGAAGGTAACTTAGAAACTAAGGGCTAGCTATGCCAGGTACTTGCATCTATTATTAACACTTGTTAGTAACTAACCTTGACTCATTTGCTTAATATACGTTCAGGACAAGTGGCTGATAGAACTTATTTTTTGATGTCAAATAATTTCTTCATTTACAATCAAGTACTAATTTCTTTAGTTCCACCAATTTTTTTTGGCTGAAAGTCTCATTGCAGAAAGTAAGACTGGGCATAGGGGTCCTGGGATTTGGTCTTTTGTGTTCTTAGCTGTGTTAAAGGGGAGAATACTCATGTTCAAGACTTGCTGTTTTCCTATCCTACCTCACTTAAGTCTCCTTTGTCTCTTTCTCATGCTTCTCAAAGTATATAATAACAGTGCAAAAAATTTCATCTTTGCGTTGTTAATACATTTAGGAAAAATACTCTTTTCTCATCTCTTTTCCTTTCCCAAATGAGAATTTGTATTTTCCCGACTGTGCAGAAAGTTGACAGTTGTCATATAATGGGAAACAGGAAGCTGTAGTCAAATGATAATACCAATTTTGCTGCATCCGCTAGTCAGGAATATGATCGTGAAGTCTTGGTCTCAGAATAGGAAAGATCAGAGGAGGAAAGAGCTGCTGTCAGACAAGTGGGATAAATTAGTATGGAAGATTAGTCAGTGATTAATATGTTTCAAGGGTTGTTTTCATACTGGTACAATTATAGATATATACTTATCTCCCCTTCCTGGCTTGTCTCTATTTATGGACAGTAAAAAGATGAAAGGGAATGGAGAGAGAAAATGGGACTTTTCAGAATGCTGATTGTGCAATCAAGCTAAATACATGGAGAAGATTCAAACATCGGGGAAAAAAAAAAGGAGGAAAGGAGGAAGTCAGCAGTGTACAAAAGTCGGATACTTTATCAGAAATTAGTCTCCACCATGTTGCTTAGGGATTATTATAATTCCAGCTATTCCTCTCTCTGAAGCAAGAAATACAATACAACAGTAAAAAAGTTTTCTCCTGACTATCATGCTAGGTTCTGACATTACTAATATATGCTATCTTCATTGTTTACATCATAAGGACCACCTCTGTCATTGCTTTAATAAGACATGACGGGGTCTCACTTTTTCACCCAAAGTATTCTTCAAGTTCTCATGCAGTGATCCAATTCATGGAAATAACCTGGCTGCAAAGTGATGGGTTTTCATCTTGATTAGTCTTCAGGTTCCTTGATCTGGCTCAGTAGAGAACAACACAAGCATTGTTATGACACATGTGAACAGGTAGGACTGAGCCATTGAGAGAAAAACTGTTCAGAGGAGTTACGACATGATTGCAAAATGATTGCCATAATGAGAAAAATATGATATTAATTTGGATTAGGAAAATATAAACATTATGGGCAAAACTGTACAGTTTTTTCTTGTGAATGTGTTGAAGTGCATATTGCATCCAGAACAGATTATTTTGTTCCAGAAAGACAACAACAAAAAAAAAAAATTTCATATATTAAAAAATACCTGTAATCAACTCATTAGATGCAACCTCTGCTTCTCTTCACCTCTCCCTGTACTTCGCCTTTAGCAGAGTGAATGCAGTAATAATTCTGTATTGGACATTGCGGTGAAGATGACCTTATCTCCATTTCACTGAAATTCATCCTTCAGTCAAATGAATAGAAAAAGCGGTGAATATTTCCTAGCATTGCAGAATAACTAAACAGATAATTACTCTTACCTGAATCAAAGAGTCATAAAACAATTTTGGTTGGGAGATATATATATGAGAGTCATTTAATCCACTGACCTGCTAAAAGAAGGACCAAGTAGATGGCTTTTCTCAGTGTTGTGTTTAGAACATATGTTCAAGGATGCAGATTATACAACCTCTCTAGGGAACCTATTCCAATAATTCAAAAGTTTTTCCTAACATTTGCCTGGAATTTTCTCCAGTAGGTATTGTGTCCACAGTCTTTTGTCCTGACACCATGAACCTTCAGGAAAAGTCTGTTTTCATTCTCTCGCTATTTTCACATCAGACATAGATAGTAACCAGACCTCTTTTCATCCTCTCTTTCTTAGACTGATTAAACCCACTTATCCCAGCCTCTCCTCATATGCTATGTGCTGCAATGTCTTAGTCGTCTTGGTGGTGCTTTGCTGCACTCACACCACACTATGTCAATATATTCTACTGAGGAGGACCAGCCTGGACAAAGTAGGTCAGATAAAGAATAATGATCTCCAGATTAATCTGTATACTTGGCATTATTTCCCAAATGGATTATTTACATGTAAGAGATCTTGGCATCACTGTGGGAATTCTCTGAAATGAACTCGAAGAGTGATAACTTTTGTCAAAATAAACCAAAGCCACAAATTAAACCAGAAAAATATCATTGTGCCACAGCATTACTCATTACAGTGAGTATATATATTGAATATACATACTGGATCTTCCACTCTGGTGCCATTACTGCTATTTCAGGAGGGTCATAATGAAATATTAAAAAGCATGGAAGAGAGAAGCAAGGATTATCAGGAGTATATAAAAGTGTGTTTCAGCTCTAGAAACCCATGGCATCTGGGAGTCCTATAAATATTTTGTTTCCTTTTTGTTGTTGTACTAATTCCACATGTTTTGTGTGCAAGATGCATATTTGCACACAGCTCATTTTCCTACAAGTTTTCCTACAGTCACATACAAGTTTTTGCTTTTCAGGGGTTTTGTTTTGGTTTGGTTTGGGTTTTTTGGTAGGTTTTTTGTTTTGCTTGTTTTTTTGGTTGTTTGGTTGGTTGGGTTTTTTGCTTTAGGGATTGGGTTTGCAGCATCTCATCAGGAACATTAGGTTTCCTAATGTTTCCTCTTCTGAGATGGCCAGGCTACTTTGACCTGTGTGCACAGTAGTTACACCAATTCTGTGCAACTGAACCTGTGGCCAGGCTTTTAAGAATTGTTTCCTTCTCTGTAGTGTTTGTTTTCATGTGGCATAATAATGCATAGCAGTACATAGGAGTGAGACAGGACATGGTTATTCACTTTTGCTGTCACCAGGTGCTGTAAATCACTCTTAAATCACTGCTTTGGGTTCTGAAAGCATGAACCTTCTTTCTGGCAGTTTAGTTTAATTTCCCTTCTGCTTTTTATAAATAGTCTGTGAATGGAGCCTAATATTTGTCATGGATGCTTGAGTCAAATTTAACTAGAGAAATACTAAAATGAGTATCTACTCTTCCATCCAGTTTGACTTTTCTACAGCTGGTGAAAAGCTGGTTGGGTCTGGAATAAATAATTTTCATCTGTTTCAAAGCCTCGTAAGATTTTGACATCTGTGGTGAAAGAAGTATCAAAATTAAGCAAACCAAAACAAACCTAAACCCCAGCTGCAAATTTTCAGATAGTTTTTTCAGATACAGTATTTTTCTGTAGAGTGTCAAATTTGCTACCTCAAAGTCCAATTACAGTTAATTTTCTATCCAGTCCTGCAGCTGGCAGGAGTTGAGTGAATTTGCCAAACAGCTAATGAAGATTTTCACCAAAATAATGTTGCTTAAACATACACAGTTCAACAATTTTAAATGCTATTGCAAAGATAGGTATGGACTCCAGTTTTTAGAGGTTTAGTACTTACTTGTTCTGGGGCCTATTCTAGGTGTTTGAATGGTTTGGTTGGCTCAGGAAAGAGTGATATGTTTGAGTGGCGTCACAGTTTTTCTGAGAGGATTTAAACTCCTACAGAAAGTCACAATGAGACCGGACAAAAGTCGGAAATTATGAGATTAGTAGTATGTGAAATGTGTGCTGGAAAAAGGATGAGAGCACAAAAGGCACTGTGTCACCTGAAGAAGCATTTTCCTTTCATTTCAGGCAAACTGAAAGGTATGAACCACCAAGGTACAGTAAGTTTTTACTGAGTCACATAAAACACCCAGATGTGTATGTGACAAGGAGACAAGTGTGAGTGGCTGTGAAGCACTGAGGGTCATGTCTGCACTTTATGTATTTCTTGCATAAGAGCAGAGGAAGATTTTCCTTTGACTTCACATTTGATACAATGTTCTGTTTTGATTTATAGGTATAAATATACAACTGGGGAAGTGTATAGATGATAATTATAGACTGTCCCTGATATACTTGCACTTCTATGGGCACAGAAATTACTAAGCTGTAATATAAAAAGCAAGAAATTTTTAATGAGAACATATCTATATCCCAACTATTTTCTCACCGTTATAATATAGGATTACTTTGTCTGATGATTTTTTACGTCTGCAATCAGTGATGGTGAGACCAGACACCAACTAAAGTTAAGTTGGACATTTCTGAGATGACTTTAAATCTAAAATACTCCAAGGAAAATTAGTTTAGAAAGTCTAGTCAGGAATGAGCTTGTGCTGACAGAGCTGGGAAAACAATCGCTACTTCAAAAGGAGTTCATAACCTTGACAAAATAATACGTCATGTACTCTAATAAGGATCCTCTTATTTACGTGTTGTAGAAACCATTAGAATTTTGGCATTCTTCGTCCTTCCTATCTTCATTTGTCTTGTTTATTTTTATGCTGTATTTTACTTTTGAAAGTAAAGTCTCATATTCTGTGTATTATAACATATCATGAGGCCAGGAATAAAGCAAGGAGAGAGAAGCATTATCTAAACTCAGTGATGTTAATATGTATCTTCTGTTGATATTTTCGCACATTTTAGGTTCCTGAGTCCCTGTTCAAAGATTTGTATTCGTCTGATCTTGAAGTTCAAACTACTCCAAGCCTGCATTAGATAGGAAACCAATTTAGAAATCCCGTTTCCTGTAAGCACAAACCAAAGAGCTGGATGTCTGATGAATTTTAATCACAGAAATAAGACCTGGGAGACTCAGAGTGACTTCTGAACTGTTAAATAGGAAAAAAATGTGCTTAGTTAAAATCAGTGTTGTTAATTCTACAGGTTCACTTGCTCAATATTCACCTGTTCTTTTTCAAAGAAAACCTAATGCATTTTTGATTTAGTGACTGATATTTTTAAGATCCCATTTTGTGATACCCCAGGTCCCCCTGCAGTCATCCTGCATTATCCTCCCATTTATATATTCTTCTTGTAGTTCTATTCCTGTTTTACAGTTATGTGTGGACTTAACTAACTTTATTAATTACTCACAATAGTAGAACAATCTTTACCAGCACACTGAATATGTTTAAAAAAGCAGCCACTCTAAAGGAGAAAAGAACATCGTGGCAATAAGTAGTACACCAACTTTAAAAAAATCTGCAAGTTCATAAACTCAGAGCAAAAATTATTTAAATAGAAAAATAAAGATTGCAAAAATATTATAATACTGCAAGCTACTTCCAGAAATGGATTAATTTCACGTTGTTACTTCTGAATTTTTCCCTTTCTGCTGCAGGCAGTGGTACAAAGTGGTTGATAGCTACAGTTTGAGATATAGACTGACACTTTCTTCTGCAGCAGTCATGAGTGAGTTATTCCAATCTGTGCTAGCACAGCTGGAAAATTTACCTTCACACGGCTGGAATTCCATTTCAGCCTGTCATGATACACTACACTGCGTCTGTTTCTTCATGAGCTACAGCACTGGTGCAATGTGTTCTCTAAGGTTTCTGCCATCACAAATACAGTCACTAAAGCCATCTATTAAAAGTAAGTTGAGATTGAAGTGCTTTAATATCAAAAAATAAATTATTTTGTAAAGAATCAGCTCTCTTGGGGTTAGAAAAGCTTACATAATACCATGATTTTATTTCGCTTTTCTTTTAAGTTTTTACAACTACCTTTTTGCAGTTAATTTATAATGTTCCTGGACCAGGTGTGTTTTAAGATTCTCCTTCTTAGTGCTTACCAATGGGTGGACTGCCTTAGCTTTTATTTTCTTCAGTTCAAGGGATATGAAATTAATTACCCTGATAATTGGTTGACATCAGAGGTATAAACATGAGTTATTTAACAGGGGTTATACCTTCAGGAAGTCAGCAGCAAAAAAAAAAGTGAGGTCTGGAAACTGGACCAAGCTCAAGGCCAGTATGCAAGTTAAGCTTTCAATAATTACCTCAGCTTCTAAATATGAAACATAATTTCATTTAAACACTACTATTTATCAAGTCCATGGAGAATTGCTATTAAGAATGTGAATTCAACTGGTAGTTTTCCTCTTTTTCTTTACTGCAAAAGTTTAAAATGTTAGTTGAAACTAAAGCTATATTCAGTATTGGAATTGATACTCACGCATCACAAAACAATTCTTTCATTTTACCCCTCTCTCTTTTAAACGCTAAGCAGCGGAGGGGGTTGCTTTGTCTGGTCCTGTAATCTTCATCTCACTTCCTCTCTGAATTCACTTACAATTTTTTTCTTCTAGAGTTACCTGTGATCGGTGCTGCGAAACACGTTCTGTAGTAAATCATACGTGTTCATAGAAAAACTAAGTGAAAAGCACAGCTTGCATCTCATGCCTTCAGCTCAAGTCTCCTCTGGTCAAAATCATTGTGTTGATCACAGTGCTGTTTTTGTAATGCAGGTAAAAGCAGAAAGCATAGAAAGGAGGAGAAATAAGAGCAGGGCCAGTTTTTTACAGTTAGTGAAGTTAAAGCAAGACCTGTAACATCAGCTTTTTTACCTCTTTAATGGTGATTCTTCTTGTTGTATGTGGCAGGTTACAGACATGACTAACAGTTCTTATGTATTTATTGACCTTTTTCTACTTTAAATCGGCTAGCCATGCATTCTGTTTGTTCAATATGAACTGGGAAGTGGGTGTTAAAATGTTATTTACAATGTCCTTCTCTGTGCATCAAGAAACGAGCTACACCATGGTGAGCACAAAGAAATAAGCTTTCACTGGTGTTGGCAGGTTATGGTAAGTACTGAAGAATTTTTTGAGTTTATAAATAGGAAAATGTATTATCCTGCTGTGGAAAATGCAAACATTCAATAGCAGAACTATCATTTACAGTTTTCAGAGTTTAGAATGATGAGGAGTGACCAGCTCTACAGTAGGAAGTCTGGTTTTCGCAGTTTGCATCAGAGGTATTTAAAAACAAGATTTTAAAAGTTCTGAGTCCATGGAAAATTTAGGGCATTCAAAACAAGTTAGCACCGACTCTCTGGGTTTTACTGTAATAAAACAATACCCTTTCAAGAATACAGTTTTCTAATTAAACTGAAAGGTTCAGTGCTGTGGAATACTGACTTCAAAGGCTATCATCAGAGTGATACTTTTAGTGGACATTTTGGGGATATGTTAGAGGAGAAATTTCAAAATTTTGAGACAATGAAGATGGGATTTACTTCACTTAAATATAGGTATCTAAATGATAGACTTTTAATCTCTGTAATCATTATGGGAAGACAGCATCTCCAGGGAACAATCTGCAGCTCCTTTTGCCTCCATTTTTAGAGATTTTTTTTCTCCATTCAAAAATCTATGGAGATAGCTCTCCTCAATTGTTTCTACACTGTCTATGCAGAGGCCCCAAGCTTAGTCTAGACAATTAAAGTGTAGATAGCTGCATCCTGAAGATCTTTCAAATCCTGTGTTTGCATAATAAACTCTGGTCTGCCCTTCCAGAAATCAGTCCACAAAGCCTCTCTTATGGAAAGTTTGTCTTCTGAGGGCCTATAATACATAGGCTTCCTAGTCAATGGGCTGCTGTTTCTTTAGCATCATATCTGGTTTTTGTTTGGAGCTAATATTGGTGGAAAAACGTCTAACTCCTTTAGATACAAGTGGGACTGTCAGTTTGAAAGTCTGTACATCTTTCAGTGTATGAAGAATACTAAGGTTTAAAACCATTCTGCTGTTTTGCAAGGAATATTTCAAACAAAATGGTAAATCAATAATTCTACAGGTAAGTAGTATATCAATTGCTAGAGACTTCATAGTGAGAAAATTAATTCACCTCAGGGACATCTGCACCCTGGTGAGGCAAATTTCTGCCTTTTGGAAGAAGGATTGCTAAAATTATATATTAATTTTCAAAATTCTAAATTACAGGAAACTTTATAGCCAGCTTTGATTATGAGTAGAACCCCTAAAAAATTATATAGAAATAAGGACATGGTGGAAGAAAATAAACATAACCAACTTTAAGGATTTTACAGTGTGCTAATGAAAAGTTTTGTAGAAGTGGTAGATGCTATCTTTCTCCATCGAATGACATTTCTTCCATATGAGTGGTCTATGTTTTCTCCTTGACCTGTTTTCTTTATTGCTGAATGGGGAATATCTGACCTGAGTCACACTATTCTTGTTCAAAACATTCTTGTAAAAGAGTCAGTTTTGTAATAGGAGATTGCTGCCAACTTGAAAAATCACAGAAGGCACTGCAAATGTTTCCATGCTCTTCACTCCCTTTCTGACTCCATGTTTCTGTGCCATGGTGAAGACAAGTTTTCATCTTTGTCTAGATATGTGACCTTATTAATTGGAATTTTCCTTGTTTTTTGAAAATACACATTGTTTTACAGGGTCTCTGTAGTATACAAAATGTACTCTGAATCTCAAAAATAGTTTTCTGAAACTGTAAGTTTTGAGAAGTGGAGAATAAAAGGAGCAGACCTGTATACATGTAATGAAAAAGATGTAAATGATCAGTTTTGGATCTTCAACACACCAGATCATGTTTTATACCACTGCTTTTTGATTCAAAGCACAGCTTTAAGTTACATAAACTAAGTTAAATTACAAATTGCTTGATAAGGTACATTTAAATGGCAGAATGCAAACAGTTAAATATCCTCACAGTCTTCATGTAACATATAAGAGTTACATGTCTGGTCTACATTACCTTTGTAATTGTATAGGTATTTAAGCTTTAAATTGTGATGTGACCTTTTCAAGCTAAAGAAAGTAGGATCATATAGTATTTATCAGAAAACCCACAAGTGTTTGTGTGGGGTTACTTCTAGCGTTTGGTTGGCATGACAGGGCATGGAAGATCTCTAGAGTTCTTGTCATGCTGGGGATATTAAGAATCTTAGTCCTTTATCTAAGGACTAAGAGATTCTTAGGATGTAAGGCCAGGATGTTACCATTTAAAAAAAAAATTCCAATGCACGTAATTTCACTCTTTATTTTTACATTGCCTTGTTTCTTTGGATACAGCAATTCACTTTTGATAACTAGTGGGTTACTAAATATGAGCTGTGGACTGCAGAAAATAAAAGTGTTGCAGCGTGGTAAAATCATCTCCAATGTTCCTTCCTTCCATGTTAGAAGAAATCTGAAACCCCTATGTTGGTAAAATGCTTTCCTGATGATCTCCATCAAAAAGTCACAATAGAATTTGAGTATATTATTGTCTCAACATACTTGTGTGCTCTCAGTTTGGGAACATGGACACTTTTCAAAATGCCAGCCTTTTATCTTCTATTGACCTATATGAATTGGTTGAGTTTAAATTGTAGGTTTTGTTCCTCAAGCTGAAAAATACAGCTCATTAGATCTTTCTCTTCAGAATTCAAAAAAGCCTTCAGAAAATTTTTTGTTTTAACAAAGACTTACACAACAATTTTCTTTTACTAAAGGAAAAAAAAATTCTCATTTTTAGTTTTAAATATAAAAAATCTGAACGAATTCAGAGTAATCTAAGTTTATAATATTTCTAGGCAGAAATACTTTTCTGTTGCACATATTTGATACTGATTCTGTATGATGCATTGATTTATTTCCAAAGACTCTGTGAATACAAAAGCTTAACAGTTCATTGTAATTATAGATCAATGTGATTTACTATAAAGACTTGGCATTAGGATCTTGTCTAGCACATAGTAACACACAATTGTGATATGCACTTATTATTCCATTCAATGTCTTTGTCATTTTGTTTTTCATACTCTAGAGAGATTTCAAAATTAAATAAAAAATGACAATAAACATGAGGTCCTTCAGCATACAATGTCATTTTGAAACTATCTAAGCAGATGAACCAAAACCAAAAAGAATTGTCTTTACAGCATGAAGCCATTATCATTTCCTTTTTTGAGTTCTACAATGAAAAGTCATGTAAGTAGCAGTAAATCCTACATGTTTGACTACACTAGCTAATTAGGAAATAATTATGCCATGGCATTTTGTCAAACTTGCTGGTGCTCCATTAATGTGCATTTCAGATTTGGTACATAGAACACTGAATTATTTCTTATCATTTGTTGTTTTTGATATGTGATGTGGTTATTTTCTACAATAAATAAATAAAACCCAGTTGATAGATTATATAGAAATTTTCTGTGTTTAATTAGCTTTGAAAAGGGCAGACAAATGAATTACTAAAAAACTCTTTTCAGTACTTATACCCTTTTGCTTTTGCAAAACACTGAGAAGCAGTTCAAGCTGAGAGAATTTCCTTATACTTATCAGCCACCCACAGTTTCTGCCGGCCATATGAGAAACTGCGGGCTACATTTAAGTGTAAAAAGAAATGAGTGAATCTTCTCTATGGCCATTGTTTTAGATTGAGCTTCCTCCAGCATCTGTAACCTTCCCTCCAGGGCTGGAATTATATTGGTTGGTATTATGATTTATTTAATTTAAAATTTTCACAAACTATTTGTCTGACACTCCTTCACACAAACACAAATTCAGGAACAAATGGACAATAGAAATAAATAACATAATTTGTTAGTGAATCAGAGTGAATATTCAATTTATTGAATTTGACATTCCCTTATCAGAGTTTTTTTGATATATTGTCTGCCCCTCAGATGCTTCATCTTTATACAATAAGTAACACAGAGAATGTTGTAAAGTTATAAATTTATCTTTACTTTTTTCCCCCTGTACTCCACTCTGATGGCACCCCACCCGGAGCACTGTGTCTAGCTTTGGTGCCCCCAACATAAGAATGACATGGACCTATTGGAGCAAGTTCAGAGGAGGCCACCAACATGATCAGAGGGCTGGAGCACCTCTCCTATGAAGACAGGCTGAGAGAGCTGGGATTGTTCAGCCTGGAGAAGGCTCCAGGAAGACCAAGCAGCAGTCTTCCAACACCTAAATTAGGCCTACAAGAAAGCTGGAGAGGGACTTTTTACAAGGGTGTGTAATGACAGGGCAAGGTGTGGGTACCTGGAGAACAACTGGTCTTACTATAAAGACTTAAGTAAAGAAGGAAGTAAGTGCCTCACACTCTTCCTCATCCTTTGTCACTGTTTCCACCATCATCCTCTAAAGGATGGAGATTCTCCTTAGACCCTCTTTCATTGATGACACAGTTACAGAAACAATTTTATTGGCCTTTATGGCACTATACAGAAAAAGTTCTAGTTGAACTTCGGCCCTTCTAATTTTCTTCCTGCATAATCTCACAGCAACCTTGTAGTCCTCCTCAGTTTCCTGCCCCTTCTACCCAATGTCACAAATTCTATTTTTTTTTCCTGAGTTCCAGACAAATTCCTCTGTTCAGACAGGTTGGTCATCTTCAACACTGACTCATCTTAGTTAACTTTGAACAGCTGTCTATCCATTAGCTTTTTGTTATAAACATTCTGTAAAAATAGTTCACATATTTAAGAAGAAGGTAATTCCTTTTAAAATTGTAAAGCAACGAAGGAACCATTTTAATAACTTTTCCTCTTTATTTAAATACTAGCACAACATGTTGGTGGAAGTTTTAAATGAAATATTATTATGCATTAAGCAGCAGTTTAATTTTACATTTTAAAAAATCACTCTAGGCTGTTACTCGAAATCACTTTCCAAGAAATTATACATTTTTGAGTTTTTATGAGCAGCTTTCCAATAAAATTTTATCAAAGGTGGAGCCATAACATTTGAATAAGTTGTTATTATGTGTAGTTAGTACAGTGCTTGCAGTTTAACATTATTCAATACTTAATCTAAACTAAGTAGAGAGCACAATGTATAAACATATAATTATACATACTTAAGATGTTTTATCTACCTTTTTTTGTGTACAAATGTGTTTGTTTCTAACCTGTTTTTCTAACAGACATTTATATTATATTAACTATTTTTGCCAGATTTACAGCAAAATAATTACAATTAATCATGCTATTTAGGAATGCCAGAATTTAGTCTATATATTGTTTAATCTGATCTTTTTTACTTTTATTATCCTGTAGTGTGGGTTTCCAGAAAGTGAATTTATGTATATAAAAAAACAGTGGAAGAATGCACTGCAGCAAAAGATTTCTGTCTTCAAATCATGCTTCAGATATTTTTCGTTTGCAAATGTGATTTGCATCAACTGTGAGATTACACATGCAAAGGATTTCAAAAGGTACAGCCCTATTCTTGCACGTAACTCCAAGAATCTGACATAAATCTGAAAATGCAGAAGTGATTCAGCTCTGGCTGCAGAGTTTTGAAGAACAGTTATATATAAATATTTGTCACTTAACATTCCTAGGAGTCACTTTGCTACACTGAGAAAAAAATCCATCACATCTAATTTTATAGCTGTTGAATTTAAACTAGCTGGTTGGATAACCTCTGTAACTAGCTGGAAAATGAAGAAACATCATAAAACAAGGGTGCGCATTTCTGTGTGTGTGAGTAAGAGAAGGGGAATACTCTTTTTCTATGGACAAGTTGATGTCTTTAGTGAAGACTGGCAAATTAGTTAATCAAACTGGGAAAATTTAGGAGTACTAGTCTGTAGTCAAAACAGTAATCTGAAAGATAATCAGATGAAAAGCTGCCCTCAGTGTGGCAGTTACTGTTTCAGTTGAAAGTTTAGCTAGAAAAATACACAGATATTAAAAAACCACAGATATTAAAACCCCCTATTTATTTGTATGGGTTAATATCAGGAAGAATCTAGAAGGGTTATACATATTGATATTTGTGCTGATAACTGCAGTTCTAGAAGAATTATTTTTTTGGTAAGAGCGGACCAAGGCAGTAGTTACTAGTGATGTATTTAAGAAAGGGGGCAGGTAAATTTTAGTAATTTCTATTGATGGCTATTAATTACTGGATGACTGGGAGAATATTCTCAGGAGCCATCATAGTATTTAACTGTTTCTATACATAAGCACCCATTACAGCCATTACCAGAGATGGGTTAGAACATTAGATAAACACCCTAGGACAATTCACCCTAGGACAATTCTTGATAGATTATATAGAAATTTTCTGTGTTTAATTAGCTTTGAAAAGGGCAGACAAATGAATTACATGTTTCTATACGTAAGCACCCATTACAGCCATTACCAGAGATGGGTTAGAACATTAGATAAACACCCTAGGACAATTCTCCCAGCTACAGATTCGAACTCCTAACTTTGCCTATCTCCAAATAGTCATCCGCATTTCAGATATGTGCTTAAGCTCCTGTTATAGGGAGTGGAGAACTAGTCAAACAGTCTAGAGTATCATTCTGATGACCTGCATCTGCTTGCAGTTGTACCAGCAGTTTTTTTTTTGCCAATACTTCCTGACAGATCATGTCCTGACCTCCCTGAAGCTATTATCTGTTTCTCTGTATTCTCAGGTTTTACTTGAAAGAAAGTAAATCTCTAAACATTGTGTTTGTGAAGTTTAGATGTGACTTGAATACAAGCAACACAAGGGTACGTGGAGGAAGAATGAAAAAGCTCTGAGATGTAGCACAGTCATTCCCAACATCCTTGAAGAAGAAAATATAGAGAAAAAGTCATATTTAGCAGATGTCGCTACTCTCAAATCTATAATTTCTGCACCTTTAATTAGCTGATTTACATAATGGTGTGAAAAAAACTTTATTCTCTACAGGTTTTCAGGATTACAGTCTCTTGCTAATTTTCTGTAAAGAAACAATGTGTAATGATGCCAAAAATTAGTACAGCTTTAACAGTATAGTCAGTTAATTTTTGTACAAAGTTTAAAAGGCAAAATGTAAGGATCTTTGCAGGCTTCTAGGCACAACTAGGGAGAATCAAACTTGTGAAGCTAACTAAAGCGAAGAGGTAGTACAGGCATATTTTGAATGGACTTAGATATAGTGATGGAGCCTTGCTGTACTCCATCTTATTTCTCATCTTGTTTTCTTCTTTTAACTGGTGTCCTCTTTGCCTTGTTATACACCTACACTGTTTTTGCACAAGGTACTTGGTGTTCCATGACTAGTGAAAAAGCTAGTGTGAATGCAGTAGATACAAAAATAGTGAAATACTAGAATAATATTATGTACCTGATTATAATATTAATAACACCTCAGACAAAGGTGAAATATATAGGCAGGAAACAACCCAAACTGTGAAAGGTTTCCCTTTCACTATGTCTACTGTAACAAGGAATGTCTAGGTGCTTGTGTCAGCAAACATATTCATCCTATAGAGAAAGTTGTTGTTGTCACAGTGAGGCAGCTTTTCAGTTACAGCAAAATAAAAGTTTGTCTTCTGTAGGTGTCTTTTGTTTGTCAGAGACAGAATTTCCTAGAATAAAGGCTGCTGCCCTTCTGTTAAAGTCCATAACCACTAAATCTGTGTAACTGAGGATTCAGCATCCTATCTCATCTCTTATCATTGGCCAGTTTTAATACCCTTTATCTCCCCAGAATATTTGTAAAGGACTTAGAAATCATCTTCAAGGTGCAATGAAATACGTTGCTGAGAATCTTTAATGAGTGAATTTCTTCCTGCACAAATAACAATGGATTATTATTATTATTATTATTATTTTTGTTGTTGTTGTTGTTGTTGTTATTATAGCATTTGGTTAATAAGTACACTTGGTTAATAAGTAGCCTTGGTAGTCTACAACGATTAGAAGATTTCCTGCATTGCTTTAGCAGAACACAGAATATGGTGGTACTGATTCAATAAAAAAGTAGGAGTTTGTTAAAATTTCTCATGTTGAGATTATTTCACCAGAATATCAGAGACAATCTTTTACCTGTGGCCATTTAACATGCCAAACTTACCAGTTTCCAATGGCCTTCTGACGCTAAGATAATAGCTGTCCCTTCCTTCAAAAACTGTTCTTTGGCTGAACCCTTTTGTGGTCTGTGCTTGAGCATGAGTAGATAAAGTATCTCATTGTGTTAGAACTTTTGTTGAGAGCTTTGACAATTTTAGATGAAAAAACATTGTGGTGAGGACAGCATTTCAACATTTAAAGTAGTTTAAATGACAGGGTTAGTTGGTGTCAAAAATAGAATAAAATCAGTCATGAGGTGATTTGCATCTGGATTTATCTGGTAAGGTGTGGTAAACTACATACAAGTTTGCCATCTAGATCATGTAGATTTGTTTTATCATTAAATTGGAGAAAAAACATCTTTGGTTCATCTCATTCTAAAGAAACTATCTAAAGTACATAGAAGTGATATAGACAAAATAGGTCAGATTAACTGAGCTTTGAGCCTAATTTTATCATTTGAGTGAACAGAAGCATAGGGTGACCCATACAGACGTAGAAGTTAAAACCCTAACCCTTAAATGGGTAAAGGCTTAAATCTTAACCAAAGAACTTTTAAGTGTTTCTGTCTTTTTATCTGTCAATACAGTTAATAATATTAAACCACTCACAGGCCCTGCTTGTTAATATTGGTTCATGTACTACCCAAGAATTAATGCCTATTTAATTGCTGGATCTGGCACTGGACTTCAAAGATCTCACAAATATAGCCTGAACGGAAGTAAACAGAATAGATATATCCTTCTTAGGGTATCTTATAACCCCATGTAAATCTTTTGAGTGAACCTTACAGCACACAGGAATTGGAGAAACACTGTAGAGGTTCAGGTAGAGTTCTAATGTTTTTAATGCTCATCAACACCTTTATTGTAATCAAATGCAGTAATAATAAGCTCTTGTACTGGTTTTCTTTGGGGTAGAGTTAATTTTATTCATAGCAACTTGTATGGTGCTGGCTTTGATTTGTGACCAAGACAATGTTGATAGCACACCAATATTTTAGCTATTGCTGATCAGTGCAAGGGGGTGCGAGTGTCATGGAGGTGCACAAGAAGCTGGGAGGGGAGGCTGCCAAGATATGTGACTCCCACTGACCAAACAAATATTCCAGATTATATTATATTGTGCTCAGCCAAAAAAAAAAAAAAAAACCAAAAAAAACCCCAAACAAACAAACAAACAAAAAAACCAAACAAACAAAAAAAAAAACTAAGGAAAGAAAGACAGGACATTTGAAGTTATGGCATTTGTCTTACTGAGTAACCATCACCCTTGATGCAGCCCTACTTTCCCAGAAACAACTCCACACGCAGCTTTTACTTCACCTATTAATGTATCTTTATCACAATCCACAAATCTTCTCACTTTCACTTTTTATGTGAATAAGCAGATGTGTAGAGCTGAGCTGTCTACCTTGGTGCAGCACAAAATAGCTCTTTAAAGGCAGAAAGAAAAATTCGGAAAAGCTAGTGTTATGTCACACAAAGCTATCTCAAGAATTTCTTTTTATTATTTTAAGAGGGAAAGAATATGCCCAGCTAAAAAAAGTAAAATTTGGATGGTATTTTTTAGGTTTTTAATAGCCTATTAAGCTTGTTATTATTTTAAAAATATTTTTTTGTCTGTGTTTTGTCTAATTTTCTTTTCAAAAGTTTTAGCCCACTGCAAGTATAAAATATAATTGTAGTGTGTATTTTTCCCAACAAAATAAATGTTCCACTTCTCACATTAAATAACTATTAAGATAATAGACACACCAAACAAAATCTAGTTGAGCTTTCACCTGTTGCAGAAATACCCCAATCCGTATTAATTTCTCTCAGAAGATCTTGGGAATATGTGTTAACCTTATCATATGTTTTAGGAAAGCTAAAAAAGCCGGACTTAGAGGATGGAAAGCTCACTGCCACAGTCCATACAGAGAGAAATAATGGCAAACATGCTGAAATTAGGAGTTAAAGAACATTGAGTGTGATTATCTCTTATAGTCTGCTGGGTCTTGTCTGAAATATACAACTACAAGGAAATATTTTCCCACCAAGAGTTACTCTAGTGGCATGGATGCGGTCCATTCCCTGTCAAGAACACCTTGGTATGGCAAGGTAGCCAGAGTTACAATTTTTGTGCTAATAGCATTTTAACACT
This sequence comes from Daphoenositta chrysoptera, assembly GCA_013397915.1. Taxonomy (NCBI): domain Eukaryota; kingdom Metazoa; phylum Chordata; class Aves; order Passeriformes; genus Daphoenositta; species Daphoenositta chrysoptera. The sequence continues at coordinate 184,545 of VZRO01003855.1, read as the reverse complement.
TGTCTAGAAGTTGAACAATTAGGGGCGTCTGACTCTGTGCGAAAGGTTTGCATTGCTAGAAGGGATTTACTGTACTTCTTAAAGGATTCACAATCTAATTAAGTCTTGGAATAAACCATTTGGTAAAACAATTGTCTTCATTTCAGCCTAGAAGGAACCTAAGGTCATTATAATTTATTAGAATGATGATGCTGGGATGAATTAACATTTATTTAATGAACAACCACACTGTAAAAGAAGGTCATAGGGTAACCTTATTGCTTAGCACAACGACAAGGGCAATGTAGAGGGTAAAGGGACAACTGTACTGAAGTCCACATGTGGTAGAAGAGATCTTGCAGTCTGATGGAGTACATAGTCCTGAATTTAGTACTTTAAATAATCTGTATAATACTCACAGATATTTTTATATCAATGAAATCCAGAACCTGGAAAGTCTGGCCTTGCTACTTTGAAAAGCTTCCTAAGTTACTGATAATAAAATGACATCAAAGTTTTTTCCTACATAAATAAGGAATATATAGTGTAGACAAAATAGCAAAAGTGTGGAGTACAACTTTGGGATATGTTTATTTAAAAATTCTAGTTACATTAAATTTGAGCTCTAGTTAATATAATTAAAAATGTAGGCTTGAAACATTCCAGGAGCATAAAGCAAAGTAAGAAATCTAGTGAGGAGATCTTGTAAACAGTGTAAGTAATATTGCAATGTCAGTTATATTTTAATCACAAATGAATAATACCATTTTCTGATATTACCTTCAATAGGAGAGAAAAAGTAATAAGCCAAGTATTTTCACGTATTTTTACACACACAGAGACATGGACACACACTCTTAACTGCCTCCTGATAGAGCCTTCACCTGGCAGATAAGAAATTTGGGCTTGCATCCTCTTCTGAGGAGAGCTTTTTTTCTCTGTAGTTGACTATTATGGAAAACTGAGTGACAGTCGTGGGCATGGATTAAAAAAAAAAAAAGCCATTAAGTCTGCATTTCGGATATTTATGCCACTGTACCAAGTCAGTGTCTCTGAGTAGCATTTGTTTTTAAATTTTACAAAGAGGTATACTACAGCTAAGACTTCGCCTGCAAAGGCCTGAACAGCAACATATTGCAAAACACCAGTGCCTAGGAAACCCAGGCAGCCACCAAGCTTCAGGTTTTAGATTCCATTTTCTAATTTAGGCAGTTCAATGTTCTTCAGTCTTGCCTTTGATAACTGATTTTTCCTTTTAATCTCAGCCATCATCTTTTAATTGGTCTCTGTTTCTTTCTTCTTGGAGTGGAGAGACATTAAATTCTGAGTAAAAACTGATTACATGATACTGTCTTTGGGTGCAAAGACAAACATCTTGCAGAGCACAGAAGAGATAATTCATAGATTTTTAATTTTTTTTTTTTTTTTNNNTTTTTTTTTTTTTTTTTTTTTTTTTTTTTTTTTTGCGAGGTACATTTCCTTCTGATCTCCCTTTTTTTTCATAATATCACATTTCACTAACACATAATGTGCTATTTAATACACCATGGGCAAATTGTTCCTAAAATGAAACACCACGATCTCCACTCAACCAAGAAAAGAAAATAAGATTGATGTACTTTAACTGAATTACATGAATGAAGGTCGGAGTGCAGTTTGGATGCTTTTGTGTCAGATTGGTATGAAAGGTAAATCTTAATATGGCTGCTGGGAAATCTGACAATGTTTCATTACCCATTCAAGTTCTTGGAATCTCAGCTCTCAGGGATAAATGTGTACACTGAGTGTTTCCAAACTACTTCTTAATATGAGGGGTTGGATTAGATACATGGAGTAATACAGATGTAAAAGAACAGGGATTGCTTTTGCATTTCTAGTAGCCCATCCTGGATATCTTTAAATTTCTACACATTGCAAAAGGAAAAACAGTATGAAGGTATGCTTTCAGATCAGACAACACTAGGGAACTACATTGCTTTTCCTAAAGGTTTCTTTATTTAGCCTCATGAACAAATTTTAAGTCTTACCACGTTGTTTCTGTGTACAATTTGAATTAAGAGCTGCATCATAAAGAAGATGTTGCAGTGAGGTTTTGGGGGAAATAGGGAAAATACACTTAGGAACAACTTGAAATCATGGAGGATTTGGGCCTAGTGGTAGTGGCTGAGCCACAAAAATGCTAATTATGCCTTTATTCTTGAATTTTATTTTGCATTTTTCTAACTGCTCTCATTGTAAGCAAGGTGACCATGTCAATGGTGAGTTAAAATGATCTGAAGGCATCTCGTATTTAAATCAGCTGATAAAATATCCAAAAAAATGAAACTACAGATGGTAGACTGTAATCATGTCCTGTTTCCCCTACTGTGGTAGCAGTAGGGAGAAAAAGTGCTGTAATTTATGAGTCCTGATACTGGTGTTTTAAGTAATCAAAGCATATCCACCTACTCTAAGTATACTTCTTTGCTGTGAAGCACAGATAATCAGAGGTATCTGAGTGGTTCCCTTGGAAATATGCAATTCAATGATACAGGTGATTCCTCTACAGTCTAGTTGGTTAAAAAGTAAGGTTGACTTTGTCAGAATTCCTTTAGTAGAGGAAATTCTGTCAAGATCAAAGGATCAAAGCATAAGGGTTGTGGTTGTACAGATGAGTACGCTTTTCCATGGATAAATACAAAAGAGTAAGAAGCAGAACTGAACAGGAAGGCCAGATATTTTGTTTTCTTTCTATAACCCAAGACTTTTTTTTGTTCTTCAGATTCTGAACATGTGGAACTTCAAAGGAAGAATAAGTACTTGTGCTAGTGCAACTCCTTAACTCTTCAGTAAATATATAATCCAATTAAAATAATTCCTTGAAGTTTACTTTAAATCTAGCTGGTAAAATAACCAAGAGTTTGTTTTTTTTTTCCTCTTCTACTTCTTTTTTTTTCTCTTTTTTAATGAATGTTAGCGGAATGAAATGACCTGAAACTTTTTCTTCCATCCTTCTTTTTTGTTTTCCTGTCATCGTAAGAAAAAAAATTAAATTACAATGTGAATGTATTTGAGTACATTATCTATAACTTCATAAAAGTAACAATTTCTACTGTCATATATAATTTTATAACTGTTTATAGCATATCAATTTTCAACATAAATGTTTGAGATAAAATCCATATGTATGTTATTGTACTGTACTGCATTTTTCTCCCCAGTTGATATTTATATTCCACATTTGAAAGGCTTGAATCCTTTATTCAGTCACCAAAATTTGAATATGAAATGAAGTTGAATTTATCATCTGTTATGATAAAAACCCTAAAGATAAACATCAAAAATGTTTTCATTCTGTGTGTGTGTTACTTTGAAAGCTCCAGAAGACATTATTTTACAGTATTAGAAAATATTTTATGCAGCTTTTCAAAATTTATTTGTATTTTGACATTTAAAAAGATGCTTTCAGTACTAGAGCTTTCTGAAAAACACTTACAGTTGTCCTCTTTGCTGTTTGCATTTAAAAAGGATAATCACAATAGTACTTATCAGGTTTGCTGTGAATTATAATGCTTTTGCACCCATCACTAATCACAAACCTGCAGCTCACCATAAAATGGAACTTTAGAGATTGGATTGTTGCTGCAACTTCCATCAGTGGTTTTTATATTTTAATATGACACTCCATTATAGTTAGTTCCTCATGTTGAAGTCATTAGGTATTTATGTGAAGTAGCATATCTTTATCTCTGTTGCTGAACAGCAATTATTTCAAACAGTTTGGGTTGCTATTAAGTGAAGACAATTTTTAAACTGTTTTAATTTTCTATGTGCGAAAGTCTATATGCCTGTTCAGCTTTTTTTGCCTTCCTACTCTTTGATCTTTTTTTTCCGCCTGTGCTTCATTTTGTTAAAAGTGGCTGACAGGAAGTAGAGCTGACTTTTCATTTAAAGTGCTCATGAGCACAGTTAATTCAAAGATCTATTGCCTTGGAAAGCAGGCAAAGGTTGACATTCCAAGTTTCTTTTATGTAAAAAGTCCACAATTTCAGCCACATGCCTGCCTTCCCTCCCTCCCCTTGTGCTGCTTTAGGTTCTTTACTAGGAATCTAATTTGTGGAAAACAGGGTTTGGACAGTATAGGACCAGTGGGACCTGTTTAGAGGTCTGCAAACAATGCCAAATCTATAACTTCAAGTTCACTAAGGAGTTTAGAAAAGGCTTCTGTGCTTGTAGCAATCAAGCATTGCTTAGCCAGATTGCAATGCAGGTTATATGTCTGCAACTGGCAAATTCCCCTAAAGTAAACTGCAAATTCATAGGGTATTAAATGGGCTTTTTTAAATACCACTGATTTAATCTATAAAAATAAGTTTTCACTTTGCTTGAGCTCCAGTGAGTCACATCTGTCCTAAATTTTCATATATACTATAAAGCATGAATGCAATTTCTCTTCTGTAAGTACTCCGGACTGCTTAATAGAACTGCTCCCCTAATTTGAATTTCAGTCCTGTTGCAAAAGGAGCAGGGTAATTATAAAGTACCATGTAAGAGGGAATGTTAAGTAAAGGTACCCACACAGCAGTGAGGTATGGCCTTGTGGACCAACCTAAGCAGCATGCCTTGATTGCATGACTCATTTGTAAGCAGCAGATACATCCATCAGCCTCATGAGAGGTGTACATTTTAGCTTTGTCACTTTGCCTGCTCCTGCCCACAACTTCCTTGGAACACTCTGGGGCACACTGACATTTTTCACAGAAAAGTAATATTTATAACTGATTTACTTGCGTAGTAGCAAATGTTATGTGTAAAGAAATGGTGTTTAAATGGTCTTTGTTAATTGGATGGGAACCTTCCAGATGATCCAGGACTTCACCTAGTTTTCCAGTCCCAACATCTTGTGGACTTTTAAAGAGAAAAATCAAGGGACAGTTTTTATGGCAAAAGAGGCTCACTATTGGTATCAACATACCAAAATAAATACATGTCTCCTGACTTATAAAACAAACAAATATGATAAATGCCAAGCTAAAAAACTCTTCAATTTCACTTTGGAAGAGTGATTGAAATAAGCATGTTTATTTAATTGCATTGCATTTAATTGCATCTTTTACATTTTAATACCCTGAGTATGTATATGCATGTGCTTTTCCTGAAGACTGAAGCTCTTGATTTTTCACTGCTGTAATAGAAGATTGAAATATTCCAGCTCACTTAGAACAATCATAACTTCCTTGTTTTTTTTCTGAAATCTGTAGTTTGAACCAAATTTTATTATGTAAAGTACAAGTAACCAAGGAACTCTGGTACTTCTTATTTTTTTACTTTCTTATTTTTGTAAGAAATTCCTGAGATTTTTAATGTCTCATGTTATTTTTGCTACATCACCATCTTTCCTTCAGTTCCCTAACTACAAGCAACTCTTTTTTCCATCATTGTGTTTGATCTCCAAGGACAGACTTTGAGGCTAGTGGTTTCTCTCCTGGAATGCTACCTGGCAGAAAATTGCATTAACTCCTTCAGTCTCTACTTATGGTCTGTTTCTCCATTTACGCTGATTGTACACCATTTTCTCTTTGTCCTTCTTTTCTTCCTGTCTATTTGCACAGCTCAAATTCTTCAGTAGATTTGATGACCTTTTAAACATTGTGCAATCAGGTTGGTTAGACACAGTGTTTCTGAGAGCAAGTGGTGGAGAGGAACAACTGCTGTTTGCCGAGTTCATAGTGTGTCAAGCATGACTGAATCAGCAAAATAATCAGACTCATTGTGGTCCAGATATTATTGAAAACACCTTATGAACAGTCACTCCCTGAATTATGCTCTTTGAGACATTTCTTTGCTGCTTTGTTCCTGCTTCGTGGATCAGTGACCCCTCCAGTTATTCTTAGTGTATTGCAATACTACTGCCTTCTGGAAGTGCTACACTGTGAGACAACCTGGCACATCTTTTACTGGGGTGAGGTGCTCATCACTCTGGTATTTAGTTTCCAAATAAATTTTAGAAGTGAGTGACACAAAGTTAACTTCCATCTTTCTTCAAAGTTCAACTCATGCAGTCTGTCCAACTGAAATGCTCACGGACTGTCATGTATAACCAGAAGGATTACTTTATCATTATCCATCATTGCATTTGTCTGTCTTAGCTATTTATCCACTGACAGTCGGTGTAATACCTGTGACATCCTGAACATCAGATCCCTAATTGTTCTGAGAGAGCAATCATATGCATAAGCAATGTACAAGATGCCCTTGCATCTGCACTGATCTACATCCAGTTTTCAAATTCCTGCCCTGATTTTTGTGGTTTTTGATCCCACTGACGAGGACAGAATATTGACCCCTGACAGTAAAAACAACACACTTGCTTAAGTATCGACTTTTGTGAATTGGAGTTATCTGAACTAAAAATAGTGCATAAACTGCTGTGCATTTTAGTATTCAAAAGAACTCACTCCTGAAGGAGTTCAATATACTCATAAAGGCCAGTGGGCAAACAGATCTAAAACTAGGACACAATATGATCTGCAAATTCACAATAATTTTCAAACTTTTTTATGCCTACTGGCAGCATTTTCTTCTACAAGAGGAAGGTTTCAGTTGCTCCATGGCCCACTAAATAATGTTCTTTGTGTTATTCTGTTCATTGAATTCTTGCAACACAACATCCACTGTTCCCTACGTATACCTGCTACTTCAAGAAACACAAGTAGCAAAGATAAAATATGTTACCAGAATTTTTGGCCAATGTGAACTGAGTACAGTGTTACATCAAAAGTCTTCAAGCCCCCTACTAGAGTTTTGTGTCTGTTCCCGTTCCTAAACTATAGAGAGAAAGCCACCAGAATCACAAACATTCCCGCATGTTCAAATATGTTTTTTTCCTAAGTGTTATTTCTCTTGGTTAAGAGAAACCTTAAGTAAAACCTCCAAAGGTTTTAGTATAATTTTATGAGACAGATAAAGATATAAATGACATTCCCACACTATCATTAGATCATCAATTGAGAATCAATTTTGGCTGTATTTTGTCAATATTGTGTCACTGAAGAACTGTCATTTCTTTAACAGTTTTGATTTAATGCTGAATTGGTTGAGTTTTGTTTGAATTGAAAGGCAATGGAACAAAAAAAAAAGAATTTTTTTAATCTAGTACACTGGACGGGAAAAAAGAGGGAAAAAAGAGGAAAAAAAGGATAAAAATAGGATAAAGATTATTTTTCAAATTACAATTTCCCCGATTGTTAAGAGTTTTCATAATTTTAATTACTATAAATAAAATAATTTATATATTTATATAAAATTACTGAATTAAATAGTAGTAATATTTTATGTCAAAAAAGTAGTAAGTCTGCATTTGCTTTCTAAGTTTTAGAATTTGTTTCTAAAAGACAGCTCTGATCTTAAGTTTCATGCACTTCAACTTTCATGCACTTCAACACAATGTTGCAAAAATTCAATTATTTGAAAAACATTCTTTAGCACACATTACAAAATACAAAAAACCATAAGTTTTCATAGCAGAAATGATTTTCTAGTTTCTGATTCAAACTGAATTTTGAGCAAAATATTAATTTCATCTTAAAAGCGAAAAATTATGCTGTAGGCAATACTAAGAGTTGTGGGACTTACATATTATGTTACATTTACGACCTTTATTATCCTTTTTTGGAATACAACTAAGTACAGTCTTTGAAAGAATCTAAACAAATTGTATGGAAACCTATGATAAAAACATCCTTATACTGTATGAACTAATTTCATGTCATGAGGCATGTTCTGTGACATGATTTTGAGTCAGATATTTATCACAATGAAAATTTCTGGATTATTAAAAAGGAAAATTCTCTCAGGGTCATTTAATTCTGTCTCTGTTTAAGCACATTTTTAGGTCAGAAAAAATGAATTGGTATCTTCAAATATAACTTAAAGCTAACTGGACATTCAGTGTCAGTCATTCACTGGATAGTCAAGGTATCAGTAGTGACAGACAGTTTGTGGGACAGTTTCTTAGCTCATGTAGATTCATGAGAGTGCATTAACATCAGCAGAGTGACATTGATTTATGTTGTCTGTAAAATATTATTTCTTCCTTTGCAGAGTGTTACTCTGTTGCAAATGTATTGAGATGTCTGTTCATCACAACAGTAAATTAAGTGAAGGGAAACATGTTTGCATGTGTCTTTTCTGTGACAATTATAATGTTTTCGCTTCCCAGAAGTGCCCAGTAAATTACAAAAATGTTTCTCCTGAGCACAATAAAGAATAAATTTTACTGAGGGAGACATTACATTCTAGTAGCACAGTAGGTATCAATTAAACCTCAAATGCCAATCTGTAAGTAGCTGCTGAAATGGAGAATTAGGTATATGAAATGACAAGGTGAACAGAAGAGCCGCTCTGATTCAATATTGGCAGGATTTATACACTACCAAAAGTCTGCTGGCTTCTTTAATACAACTGAAGGTATTACCATTGGTTTAAAGATTAATCAGCACTTTCCCACAGTGCAACAAAATCTTTTTCTCTGGTTCCTATCCCCTTAACAATGCAGCCTTTGCTTGCCAAAGTAGCAGATCCCAACATTTCTGAGCCTTTAAATCTTCATTCATGCTGATGATTACATTTGCAATTCATGCCATGTGGATTGTGTATGCTATTTACAAACACCTATGGGGGGAAAGAAAAAATTGGGAAGGAAAGGTTAAAAATAAAAATTAATCTGTTTAATTCCTCCTGAAAGAGCCAAACTGTCCAGTTTTTAATGCATATGATATCTTTCAAAACATGTTGAGCAACTACAGCCACTATGTCTCATATCTCTGCATATGGATATACCTGCTGTGAGAGATGAGCCATGTAGAGGGTGATACAGCTCCTGCAGTTCATTCCACCAATTGGATCGGGAAAAGGACACCCTGTTAGGATTTCCATGTCAGGGAAAATATTTTTTTGCAGGTGTTTAGAGGATGAAGAATATTAACAGGAACCACCTAATCTTCAATGAACAGGAGTAACTTCTTTGTGACAACAATATCCCATTCTTTTTAAAAGATGTTCTTGAAGACAAAACAGAAGTAAATAATAAAGGACTTCTGTGGTCCTTAAAAACTGATCTGAGAAGGATGAAGACAAATCAGTCCTTTGCAATTCATGAGGTTTAAATGCAAGTGTTTTGGGGAGACATTGCATTTTCTTGGCAAAGCAGCATTTCAGAACCATGCTGAGGGCCATATGCCTCTAGCCAGGTTCTATTCCACAGTCATCATTAACTTATTTTTGCTTGTCATTAATGGAAATTTCATTCAAGTGGTGCAATAGAACTACTGTGCCCCTGAGAAGGAAAGAAAAATAAGATAGGCAGAACAAGCAGGATGAAGGTTTTTTACAATTAGCTGTTAGCTGAGATTATCTCTTTTCATTTCCATTTTTAAACCCAGGATGTCTTCTATGAAAAGAAAAATAACAGTACTTAGCATACTATTACGCTAAATAGAGGTGATGGCAAGTGAACAGGAAAACTAAGTTTATCAATTTCTTCTCTGCACAGTTTCAAGTGATCTGTGGGCCAGATTAGGATATCTATATTGCCTGAATTTTAACTAAGAGTTCTGCAGAAATTCTAGAGGAACTTCAAGCTGAGAGACTCCTGGTAGGGACAGATAGCTGTTGAGCTCTATCAGTCCTAAAGCCATGCCTCTGAAGAGCAGTGAAGTTCCATTACGTAATTCATCCAAAACCTATGAATGTTTGTATCTGAGCCAGGAACATTAAATAAAATGCAAGACTTGCACCAGTACTTCTAACTTTCTGCAGTAACAAAATAGACAGGCATATATATTAATCTGATTTTATCTTCTTCTGGCAAAGACTGAAAGGGGAACACAAAATAACCTCTTTTTCTTCTTGGAAGAACTCCCAGCTGACAATAGCTCTAAAGGAGAGAGGCTGGCTTAAACCAAATCCATTGAGAGGGAAGGATTTCTTATATTTCTCTTGCATTTCACTGAAGCTCATCCCAAAGAAAGAAATATTAAAGGTTATGTTTCATTTTGCTGCAGTGGTATTTCTTAACTTAGCAGAACATGAGTAAAGGTGGCCTGTTGAGATTTGACATGACAACCAATGTCATCTTGTTGAGGTACAGCTTATAGAACAGATGTCCATTTATAGCACAGTACAAAATCTTTAATGCCTTTTAAAAGTAGAGCTTTAAATAGCATTTAAAAAATGCTCTTTTTTTTAAGGCATCCTTTTATTTTTTTTCAGAGACAAAAAGGTACCATACTTAATGCCTGCAACTACTGCCCTCCTTTCCACCCCAGCGTGATTATTCTCTGGGAAATCACAAATGAATAATAATATATAATTTCCTTTAATGTTAACGGAACAACAAAGAAATCCCAGACCTCTGGCTTTTAAATATGATTGTGGCTTTCACAAAAGGTAATAATTAGTTGCAAGAAGGACTTTGAGTTTTTTTGCAAGATTAAAAAGTCACTTCTACACAATCTCAATGCTTTCATTATTTTTTAAATAATAATATATAATTTAATTAAATTGATATTTAATTGACGTAAGAAGCTTGATTTACACTGAGGAAGAGAATAGTTTTAAATGCTTTGATACTTCCAAAGTTTTCATTTCTTCTATTCAGTCTATTATATAATAGTAAAAATATGGATTGTTTTCTTCATTACTAATTGGGAATAATTCTTTCTTTCCACTCTATCTAGGATGTGTAATTCTAAACTTTGAGACATATCAGATACTGAAGTTTGGCAAATTTCTTTCTTTCTTCTGTTTTTGAAAGAGTAATTCACAAAGTAAAGTCTCTTATGTTAACGTCTCTTTGACCTTATTTAAGAATTTGCTTATGCCTCATTGGCTTTAATATGAAAGCAATGAGCATAAATCCCAGCACATGTTTCTATACATTTCTGAATCTTGGCCAAGATGGCAGAATAACTAAAGGTAAAATCTATTAATCCAAGTACATAGTACTTTATTTGAGTCTCATATTGCAAGGACAATGTGTCCTTTACTCCATACAGTTGGGGTCTGCCACATCCTTCCTGGTGAATTGATCGTCATGGGATTAAATAGAAGAAGATGTGAATTAATAATGCCAAACATATACATAAGCAGAAAGGCTTCAAATTCCAATTGACTCCAAATGGTATGTAATTGAGGGTTTTATGCCTTAGAAAATGTCCCCCATTGTAATATTTCAGCTTTCGAGCTAGAAGTGACTGTGGTTTCAGGTGATTAGGAAAGCTGAAGATGTATTTTTTGAAGTGGAAAGGTATGGACAGTACTTATTCTGTTGAGTAGAAATATGATGCCTTAAGAGGCCACCTATAAACAGAGACCAGACAGGAGTAAGGGAATAAAGGTGGGTATTTATTTGAAGGGCCTTCACCCCGGGAGCCAGAGGCTATTGCCAAGCTGGACCCCAAGATGGACAACAGGTCACGAGTTCTTTACACCTTTATAGGTTTGGTTCATTTGCATAGCCAGGGTTAATGTTGCCCTATCTCTTGCAGTTTTCTATGTGTTGATTCTTTGATAAAGTTTCTCACACACTTTCTATAAACATAGCAATGTTTTAGTTAACTGTAACTTTAGTTTACATTCTTTTCTCCTGGGTGGAGAATGTGTGATGGACTATTCTGTGAACCTGTAAAGATGGAGGAGATGGTAACACTGACCTCCAATCCACGGTTGTTCCTAGAAACATATAAATATGTAAAGAATAAACAACCAGGCCCTCTATTCTTTCTGGCCTGCGACCTGTAAAGAACTCGGTTTCAGAGTGCTTCTTTTGTGGCCTAGATCCACAGTTAACTCTCCAATTAAAGCTTCAGTTTAATGATGTAATTCCCCTCAGCTTGCCCCCCTTTCAGGGGCTTTTCGTTTACACTTTTTGGGCCTAGGACGGTCTAGGTGTCCTTGAAGAGCAGGCCTGGAGAGGCTTTGTTATGACTACTGAGCATGAGAGAACAGAAATTAACAGGCTACAAGAAACCTCAGAGTTACACACTAAGCAGTACAAGATTTTGAAAAATATAAAAGTCAAAATCTAAGGCATCAGAGTTATCTGCCATTAAATTGTGGAATATAGAAGCAGCTAGGACAAAAAAAATCCGATACAACTGGAATAGATAGTACCATTTTTATAAAACATTGGACATCAAATCTTAGTTTGAAAAGCACATAATGAAATTTAAAATTATCTGTTTCAAATCTTTTTAAAATGGGAGAGTCCCATTACATTAGACATCTAAATAGTTCAGTATAGAGCTTCAGGTTATTACTCACTGTTTGCTGCTGCTACACACACATACTTTCTAAAAATACTTGTTTGTTAAAAATTATATATCACATCTTCAAAAATATTATTGATATCACGGATTGCCAGAGTGCAAATTACATCATAGATTTGAGTTAGTTTATATAATTCATAAAATCCATAGGATGACACACAAACTGCCTAGAAACTGATCCTCATACTAACATAAATTCCTAGACCACAATATTTATTAAAATACATATGCTCAGTGATTTCATGACCTTGTGTTATATTGTAAGGCCTACATCATTAAACTGCAGAAACCTCTGAAAACCTGGCAAACCAATAAAAAAGACTTTGAAACTATCTTTAATCTCATATTTAAACTTGAGACATTAGAAAATGAAAGATGTTCATAGATGGACCATAGTCTATCTTTGCAGTCAAGGAAAATGTCCCCATTTACAGAATCATAGAATGTTTTATGTTGGAAGAGATGTTAAAGATCGTCTAGTTCCAACTCCCTGTCATAACCAGGGACACTTTCCACTAGACTACATTCAATGCCACATCCGAACTGGCCTTGAACACTTCCATGGATGGGGTAACTACAGCTTCTCTTAAATGGAATGAAAATAGCAACAAAAATGGGAGGTGAATAGCACAGCCAGGCAACAAAACAAATATTTAATATTAAGTACTTTTTTCCTTATTTAGGAAGATACTTTCTCACTTACAGGTGATCTGAGCATCAGGAGCAGCAGCAGTTGCTAAACAAACTTTTTTTCATGAACAGCAGAGTAAACAGCCTCATAAAATCCGCATGAGCTGTCAGTGCTTGACTTTATGGTTACCTTGGGGCTGAAGCAATTAAAATATGATATTTGCTTAAAAAGAAAAATGTCAGACTCTTTCAGTTCTCAGAATCATGAGTTGGTTTTGTGTTTTAACTACTCCTTTTTGCTATGGGACCATCTGTAAGCTGAAAATTATTAAATTGAATATAATAAGAAAATTATATTACTCAAGTCATTGGGTAGGCTGTCTGAAGACTCCATCAAGTTGGTGAAGATGTCTTTAGAGAACCTGGATGTACAAGTCAGAATTATATAATCAACGTGCTTAGAAAGAGATTTTGTTCAAAGCTGAGATCTTTTTAAAGACTTGTTTTTTACTCTGTGTTTATGTCTTATAAAATCTTGAGGTGTTGAAGACTCTTGACTTGCAGTGTGGAAGGAACTGCTCTGTGTTTGCATCTTTTTTCTATTGTACTTCCTTTCGCTTTCCAAGAACGAAAGCTCTGAATGAAGACTGGAAGATGTCTAGCAGAAAATAAAGTACAAAACAATAGAAGGCTTTTGTTAATATTTAGCTAATTAATATTTGGCTCATATTTCCCCGAAAGCAAGGCACTTTGAAGACACATGAAAAGAATGGAAGTACTGCATGTCCTCCATCTTTCTCCAAGTCTACTCTATAGTGCTGTGAAATTTATGCAAGAAATCGACTTGAGCTTGAACCTGTGCAATTCCAGATCATGACAGTTACAAAAACTGAATTTATTGATTAATTAATGATTAATAACAACATGTTGCTAATATATTAGTGCAAATTTAATGCATAAAAGATATGCTGTGACATTGCAGACTGAGATATTTATGCCTGAATGGCAGTCTTTGATAACCTCTATATGCTAGACTTTTTGGACACAGAGCTTTCTGACTCTACGATTTACCTCTGCGTGTTTACACACATCCAGGCAAAATCAGAGTGAGACTCTCAGTGATTGGGTGATATCTACAAAGCTGCAAAATGGGTCAGGTGAAGCAAGGACCGGAACCTGGCTTTCTCTTAGGTGACTGTTGGACCATATTGGGATACCAGCTAAGTGAAGTTATCTCATGACTTCATAGAAAAATGTGTCATAAAATGACACATTTCCCTTAAAAATCTTTTGTCTAATAAACCATAATGTCTGTCTTTACTTTTTTCTACTAACATAACAATTTAAAAATAAGCAGAAAAAAACCCCATAATAGAAGCGAACGAAATACCTTGTTCTACTCATTCTAATATGAAAAAACACAAAATATTTTAAACAAAATTAGTTTTTTTCTTTTTAAGAAATAAGTATTTAATGGATTATTTTGTCCTTTTTAATTGCGTAATGAAAGAAATAACTCTTGTTCATCTGCTACCTACATCCTATTTACATCATCTATCCTAGTTAATAACATGTAAGGTCCCTTCCACATTATTATTTTGCCTTCCTGTAAGGCAATGAAATTTCTCTTTTTTTTACACAATATAGAGGTGACTGCTTTGTAGCCTGAAAACACATGGAAGGGGAATGATTTCAGTCTGCTCTGTGGGGAAGCACCTGTAAAAGTTATCATGTGTGATGGGTCCAGAAGCTGAACTTAATATCTAGCTTTTATATTTTTTTCTGAAAAAGAGAAAACAGCTGTCAATTTCTCTGATTTCTGCAACTATGAGCGTCAGTTCTGTTCAATGAATCAGTATGGGAGGAGACAAAAGTCCAAGCCAGTGCAGAACTACATTTCTTGTGAGGATGGCTTCAGGTCTTTGAAACTCTTCTGGGATTATTGTACATCCAGGACAATACAAAATGTGTAAAAAGCATATTAATATCTAATATGGGGAAGAAGAAAGTATATCAAACTTGCATAGCAGGAAGGGATCTCATCATAAAATTTTTTCATAGCTGTTCATTTTACACAGTATTTCTGTGTAAGTAATTTGGGATAATTCAACCCTCAGTGCGTGCTGTAATATACTCTGCCTGTGATAAAAAAGCAATTTATGTTAAGGGGTTTTGTGCTTTTTTGAAAAAGTTTCCTTCCTTTTTATTTTCCTTTTGCAATATCAGAAATAAGGACTCTCTAGTTCTCATATTTTTTTTCATTAATTAGTTGGCTGATGGACTACAGCCAGTTCCACAGCTCACTGAGCAGCCTAATATTAATATCATGTAGCTTTGTCACTTTACCCAAATGCTATACAACTTCTATTGTATAAATAAACAGCAACTCAGTAGTGAGGAAAAGCCTCTATGTCTTTTTGCCAGTGGGTTTTTCAGGGAGGGAAGGAACTGGATTTAAAATGTTTTATGTGTGCTAAGGACAGATGAATTAATAAAAAAAGGTGGACTGGTGAGTCCCGTGTGTGAAAGCACTCTTGCAATCAAACAAATTGAATCAAACAGCTGGAGAAACATGTTAAGCTTACATGACCAGAAAAATATTGATGAAAACACAAAGATAGATTTTTTTTTTTTTTAAATGGGGCAGATTTCTGAAGAAAACGCAAATAAAGCAAGATGATGGGGGTTGGATCATTTAACATATGGGCAGAGACTAAGGGAGCTCCATTTGTTTAGACAGAAGAAAAAACAAACGAAAGAGGTGAATCTAATTACAGTCTTCAAGTATTTAATGAAAGATTAGAGAAAAAAATGAAGCCAGACTATTTGCAGTTACTCAGTGAAGGGATTGGAGGGGTTTGGGCACAATTTGTGATGCAAGTTCCGATTGCATGGAATGAAAAATAATAACAAGAGCTTCTTGTACAGGCTACAGGGCCTTTGTCTTTGGAAATAATCAAAACTCAAGTGGAAATGGTCCTGAGCAAGATATAACTTTGAAGCTACCCTTCCTTTGAACAGAAGGACACCTAGTTTGTAGATGATCTCCAAAGGTCTCTTCTATAATAAAATATCCTATGATTCCATAAAATAAGACAGGTGTAGTTCTGTTGATTATGCTTTTTTCTTTTGTGTCTTTTTTTCTTAACTTAAAAATAGCCAATCACACCCAGTCTGAGAAAATAGTGATTTGAAGATTGAGAAAGAATTTTAAAAGATATGTGTCAATTTTCCCCAGGCTGACTAATTTGTATGAGGTCATTACTTGCATTTGAGCTTTGTGTGAACTTCTTGAACTTGTTGAAAGGGCACCTGGTGAGAAGGTTGTGTCTGAGCAGCTATGACTGAGCTCACCAAGACTGTCTATATTTCCTGACTGAAGTTTAATGAAACAATACTTTGCCACTGAAAGGACCATTAGTTTTGAATGGTTCTGTTCAGGACATGGAGTTGCTGGAGCTGTAGTGTGGAAATTCCCCCATGGAAAAGTGAAAGTGGGGAAAGACTCCATTTTCTGTTTGGAAAGCTCAAAAGACCGTGATACAATAGTCAGTGAAGAGACCTAGAAGAATTGTCTGGTGTAAAGTGCAAAACACAAAGAGCTGAGACCAGTGTTCCTATGGGTGATGAGAACACTGAGATGGCAATCACCAGTTTTTTCCCCAGTCTGTAACTTCTTTCAGGAATAAAGTGTAATTTTGTGTTTCTTTATTTCACAGTCAATTTCTTCAGAATGGTCTTGTCTAAAGGGAACATGTTAAGTCACTGGAAATTTGGAAATGTTACACATCTTGATAGCCCACTGCTCTAAAGGGTGTAAATACATTACACACACACACACAGACTGACAGACACAGACACGTCTGATACATATATATATGTGTATATATATATGTATATTAAGTATACGTATATACATCTCTATAGTACACTATGTTGAAAAAAACTGATGTGTAAGAGCAATCCTCTGCACGTTATTAACCACAGATGTCATAGAAGCACATGGTCCCACCCTTTGACAGACTAATTGCAGGATGACTTTCATTCAGAAAACGTGGATTGACTGAGACATACTTCCCAGATAGATAACAAAGCTCTCAGCTGCTGTAATTTATTATTATTAGGAATGAGAATGTCCATAGGGATTAGCAAGGCAGTGAAAGCATTTATCCGTAATAAACCAATACACTAATCAGCTAAAGTTTTGTTGTATTGTTTTTACATTTGTGGATAGACAGAGCACACTGATGAAACTTTCTACAATTCATCCTCTATTTTGCTGCTTCTTTTTTTTTTTTTTTTCTGAAGTTTGGTCAGTGTAATTCTTCAAATATTTCTATATTTTACTCTCAAATCATAAGTTTCAAGACCACAGCTATGGCATGTACGTACATAGCCCCATGAAGCAGACTTCCAGAGCCAGAACTTTCTGTTCATCTATAGAGAAGAAAATGGTCGTTCTTAATCACCCTGAAGGATATACAGATGTCAAGATTTCAATTAAAAAAAAGGAGGTTTCTCTGAACCAAGTACACTGGTGAATATTAGAATTAGTGAAGACTTAATCTCTTGTGGATCAAGAAAATATTGAAATGCACAATTTCAGTCACATGATGAGAATTCAGAAACTACTCGAAAGGACTATTTGAAGCGCCACTCTTATAACCTACACAGGAGCATACCGACACACTGGCTGTCCGGCTAGCTGGGGATTCGCCAGTGCCTGGCACCCGCCGGGACGGGAGAGGGTGGCGGAGGCTGCTCGCAGGCACGGGAGGGTCGGCGAAGTCCCAGTTTGGGTTCACCAGACCCACCGGTGGTACGGGCACGCTGAAAGGAAGGAGGGAGGGAGGCGGAGGGGCTTCTCGGGGTAGAAGGTTTATTCTGGCGCCAGGGTTGCGCAGAGAAGCCCCGAAGGGCCGTTACGCAGGTGTTTTATCTTTTACAGAGTGGGAGGGGAGAATACAAAACATCCAATGGTGCAGGGATGCAGGGTTTGAATTTTCACGGACAAGGGTAACAGAACCAATGGGGAGCATTGTGGGAGGGGAGGAATACTGTGGGGGTATCGGGGAATACAGAATTTTCCAGAGGCAGAAACCAAATACAGGGGATGGGAGGAGATGGCAGTGGTTGGTTATGGGGCAAACCAATAACCTGCCAAAGCACACTGCAACAGGAGCATGATCATTTTCTCCTGGAGTGCCCCCCAGATCTGCATTTCTTTTCTATTAAACAAGGGAAATTGATGTGGAACAGCATGCCCAGATCACAGCACAACCTGAAATTTTGACACTCAGCACAGAGGTTAAATTGGAACATATTCCTTATACAGAAAGTATAAACCTGGGATTTTTCTGGTCCCAGACATATTGCAACAATGAACTTACCTAGTAACTTGCTTCATGATATCAAATTTAAATTTCTAATGATTGATGGAATGTCCCTTATCCTAACACTCTCCAGCAAAAGAACAATCAGAAAACTATCACCACTACTAGGAATAGTCTAACAGAGTTAAAGAGAAGGGGGAGAAACGCTTTCCTCATAGAGCAATATACACCTGCCAGTCTGGCTCTGAACTACCATGTCATCTTTTTCAGCTGCACCCTGAAGTGTGTATCATAAACCTTTCGGTCATACACCAACACAAAGTGAAACGGCACTCCTTACCTATAGTAAATATGATAATGCTGTATCAGCTAATCTGTTGATACGGTGTCACAAAAGAATTTTGTTTTAAGTTCAGCTCCTGTCTTTGCCCAGGCCTATGACAGCAGGCAGGAGGTGTATTGAAGTGACCAGCACCCCAAAAATCCACTCTATCCACAAGTTCTTTAATAATAGCTTATTCAGTCTATTATGAAATGAATTATTTATTAATAGACAAGAAAACTAACAGACAAGACTTAAAAAGACTATTACTGCACAGGGATAAAACAAAAGAAATACTACTAGTAGATTGACAGACAGTGCACGATGCTGGTACCTTTCAGTTACAGCTAGCGAAGAAATAGTATAAACCTAGGATTCAATGTATCTCACCATCCGAAGGTGCATGGGGCACACACACACCGAGATCCTTTCACTTAATCCCTGGGAAGTAACTGTGAAGCTGCGTCCAAGCCTCGGGGAGGCTCCAAAATTTTCGGGATGTAAGAGGCTTCTGCCTCAATGATAACTCGTGTATCTTTTATAGTTGTAAAATGGTGTCTCCCAAGTCAGAAATATCTCTTATCTCTCTCCCATCGGCTCGCCAGACTAAGATGTTAATTCTTAGCTAGGTGTGAATCACCCTTGGCACCAGAGATAACTGTTGATGGGCCTTTCCACCCATAGTTATCTCTTTATCCACCAGCTATTGGGATACACAGAGCCGGGGGGCAGGGGGATGTCCTCCCACATACGGTCTCTGCACTGAAGACTCTGAAGAGACAATGCTAAAGAGTGAATATTGCCTTGTCTTTCAATATCTTTTAACTCATGTTATTTTTCTTGTCTTTTCTTCCTTACTCTCAGTATTTGGTGCATTTTTCCCTATTGCCATTGTATTGGCTTTTCTTTACTCAGGATTATATTTACTGAGAGTTGCATATATTTTCTTTAGGATTTGGTGGTATTAATGAAAAAAACATTATTCTCCCAGTGATCATGAAATGGCACAGGAGTTGTGAACTATAGCTGTATCTGACTTCGTTAAGAAAAGCCAAGCAAAGTGTGAAAAGGACAGAAAGATTATGCTGGACGTATTCAGCTCTGAAGTTCCATTGCAGGATCCTTCATCTGGAGAGTTTATGCAATGACTCTGCAGGAGTGGACCTGTTCAGATTAGTGATATAATAAAGTAAGCAGTGAAACTTAACTGGAGAAGCACTCTCACCAGGATAATTTTATGACACCCTATTAGGCAGTGCAAGATGGTGTAGATCTCATATCACAGTTTCTTAACTCAGTGTATGATGTCATTAACTCAGGTAGAAAAGCTGTTCTTCTGATTTAAAAGAGTTTTGAATGCATGAAGTTATAGCTATAAAGTAACCTGAGAATAAAGAAGGAAACAAATTATTATTAGGGACCTCTCTTACATGTGAGAAATAGTAGAGAAAAGAATAAAAACTGCCTTCACTGTGTGATCACACAGATTGGCTTGGAGTAGCAGAAGCAAAAATAAGTTTGAAATATGAGTGGACATGAACAGAAGAGTCTGTCTGAGCTGCCTGAACTGCAATTTGCCTGTCAGCCTCTCTGGAATACCGGTACCAAAGTAGGCTTCAAGTCCACCCTCAGTTCTGATAGGAAGTCAGAAGCAGGAAACTGCTGTGTAGCCATCAGTGAGTCCAGAGGAGGAGCAGAGAGCACAGGCTGAGAAATCAACACCACCTCACTAAGTTCTTTTAGGCTGAAGCTGAAGTTAAAAAGAGGAACGGGACCTCTCGCTCACTTTTTGGGAAGAGCTGACCTTGTGTCCAAGGAAGGATCCAGGGCCTTCTGAGGAACAGCTCCTTCCACTCTTCCTTCCTTTTGCTTCTAGGTTCAGCAAAAAACATGACTTCCTGATTTCAAGGGTATAAACCTTTTAGCAAAAGGCATGTAAGAATTACAAGAACCCCACTTCAACAGCACAACTGGGTGTGGCTTGAAATGTCTACTCTCATAATCATAGCATCCCAAGGAAGCACAAATAAAACGCATCTATCTCAAATTTTTTCACTGGTGGCTCCTGTGTCATTTATTTTCAGGGTAGATACCATTTCCACCAACATAGCTTGTTGTCAAAAACCCAGGCAGAGAAAACAGAGAGTACTTCACCATATGATGCTAGAATTGCAATTAATAAAACAGCTGATTTATCTCTGATGTGAATGTTCCTAGGGAAGAAATTGTAATCAAGCAGCACCATATGGACAACAGAGGTTTGGATCAAACAGAAAAGAGAGAGTGACTAACAAGAAATGATGAGTGTAAGTTATTGTTATTCTGGAAAGCAGAGAGAAATTTACCCCTGTGTCTAAAGATGCTGAAGCTGGGGAACCTTCAGTACAAAAAAAAAAAATTGCTAACGAAGAATAGAAAGCCTCTCATTTCTCTAAATCTTTGCAAACACAGGCCAAAAGCAGTAATATTTCTACCTTCTACATCTCAGGGGAGTTCTAATTTTTGCTTTGTAAGAGCTTATTATTTGTTTTAGAGTGTATTACAAAATTCTAGACATTGAAAATCTAGTGATAGAATCAGCAGCACAGAAAAAGTAGCTTGTTGCTTAATATTAATAAACAAAACTGCACTTTATTTATGTTACATGACTTTATGCCTTAGGGCAGCTGCCAATCAAGTAATGTTTTATGTCTCAGCACCTTGCTATTAAAAGCAATCAATGTTACCATGGAAACTGCAATTTTATCACATACTACTTTTCCAGTCCTTCAGCTCCAGAACATGCTATTAAAAAAATATTTCTGAGCCAGGTGTACTTACACAATTCTTAATATTTTTAAGGAAAATATTTTTAACTCACAGTCAAACTGTGCCTGTTAAGCATATTTTTATTTTGCTTTTAGCAATATGCAATAAAAACTATGTTAATGAACGTATAAGACCTTATTCACTCCCTAGTTCTTCAACTGTACAAAATAAAATGGAAAAAATAGCTTTCCCCTTTATAGTCATGATAAAAATGTAATTATTTTAGTTCACAACATGTAAAATTATTACATTTGAAATATACTTCTATTTTTTCTTTCATTTAATTCACCTGCAACTAGGTAGATGACAGCTTAAATTAATTTTATGATTATATTTTTTACAGGAATTCTAAGTGTCGTATTAAAATTTATTATTAATATACATTAAGTTTATGTTCATGGTATTTCTCTTTTCAAGCTTATCAAGCAAAAAGAGTTTTGCTCTTTAGTTTCTTTTTTGGGAAGATAATTTCTGTTCTTGATAATAACATTGTATAATTGCAAATATATAGTTACAACTTGATTATTTCAGGTATATAACATGTACATAAAGGTATATAAAGTTCATTATGTCAGTTACAGTTATTTGGCAGAGTGAATTACCCAGCCAAAATCTAAAGTGCTACTCCAAAAGGGATGATAACTCTTAGGAAGTACGCACCCAGAAAAAAAAAAA